>QRFJ01001660.1:110799-168615 GCA_006176705.1 Cocos nucifera | reverse complement strand
TCCATAGATAACACAAGGAATAACACTATAGAACATTTTACCTAATTGTAAATGCAGGATTTATCTTTGTTTATAACAAAGACATACGTTCAAAATATATGTTCGAACTTTGAGATGATAGTTAGATGGACTTTATAGATCTCTATCTTTTCATCTACGCTACTCTGGTCCTTTTGAAAATCCATTCACACCTAATGAATTTTATCCTTTCAGGTGAATCAACTAGTATCTACATACTATTGATTTTCATGAACTTCAATTAAGATTATGTGGCTCCAAGCCACTTCTTAGAGTCAGACCACTACATTGCATTGCTATAGATGATCGGATCCTTGTTGTTCTGATCGAGCTCAATAGGATCGCCATTCCAGACCTAGATACCATAGTATCTATATACCTAATGCGGTACTCTACCAGATCTCCTTAAAGATGCTACTTTAATGGGCTTTAGGTTTGATTTGATCAAATCTAGTTCTAAAAGTTTACTAGATTGTGTCAGTTTATTTTCTACTAATCAAACTTTTCTAAGTTCAACTTAATAGGCATCAATTCCTTCTCAAAGGAACTTCTTTCAAAAAGAAATGCCCTACTGTTGATGAACATCTTATGTTCTTCAGTATAGTAGAATTAATCACCCTTAAATACCTATTAGACTAGGATCCAAGTTTATCTGTATGCAAAACTATGACATAGCCCGATCAGCTCTAAACTCGAAGGTAAGAGAGTCTAGGTCTATGTCCGATCCATATCCCATATGGAGTCTTTACAATAGATTTACTTGGTATAAATTTTTAGAGTAAAATAAGTAGTCATAAGAGCATAATCCTAAAATAGGCAGATAAGCGAACCCTATCATGAATTGAACCATGTCTAATAAAGTTCAATTTTTTCTTTTCGATACACTATGTTCCAAAAAAAAATTTACTGAGAGAGAATCCTATTCTCTCCTAGATATGTCACAAACTTACTGGATAACTAATCACCTCTTCGATCTGATCGAAGAGTTCTAATATCTTTTTTAGTTTATTTTTTTATTTCATTATTGAATCATTTGAATATTTCAAATGATTCAGGCTAGATGCACCCATGCCCAGATAGATCGTCTGTAATGAAATATTGATATCTTCCTCTGGCACTTGAGTTCGTAGGTCTACATATATCACTATGTATACGACTTAGAACTTTATCAGATCCTTCATCTTTTCTAGTAAAAGGTGACTTTGTCATCTTCCTAAGAAGAATAGACTTACAGGTTATCAATGATTCACAATCATTGATATCGAGGTTTTCCTCTCAAGTTAACCCATTTATCCTATTCTTATCAAGATGACTAAGCCTATAATGCCAAAGATAGACATCCATGACATAATCTAACTTGGGTGTTTATTAAATATGTACATTATTAAAATATCATTTTTTTATTATCCATGTATTATTATAATATTATTTGTTGGGGGTAAACCTTGCTCCCACCGAAGTTCCGTCTAGTGCTTCTTCCAAACTTCTTCATCAGTCGATCTTCTTTCGAACATCTCCATTAGTCAATCTCCTTCTGAACTTCTCCATCAGTCGATCTCCTTCCAAACTTCTCCATCAGCCGAACTTCTTTCAGACTTCTAATTAGCCAAACTCCTTTCGGACTTCTCTATAGTCAGACTCCTTTCAAACTTCTCCATCAATCAATCTCCTTCCAGACTTCTATATCAGTCAAACTTCTTTTAGACTTTGCCTTCAATCGGATTCCTCCATTAGACGAATTATCCTTCAGATTTCTCCTCCAGTGGATCCACTTGCAGATTGTTCCAACAGACCACCTTTCAGGTTCCTTCGATGGACTTTCTTCAGGATTTCTCTAGTGGACTTCCAAACCCCTTCCGATCGAACTCCATGCAGTCGTCTGGGAGGGCTTTCACACCTATGCGGATCCAGTAATCTGCATAGCATGAACCCACTTACACACAGACATCCCTGAAGGAGTCTAAATTCCTCTGAAATTGATGAAACTTGAAGCTTTTTACTGCCAGCATCTACCTCCTTCGAACTTCAATAATTAAATCTCAACCACCTTCATGTCACAATAATAGATGTATTGTGACAATGGACACTACTCTCCATAATAAACCTCACGTGACTCCGAACGACCCACTATCAGGCAGTTGTGGCTGTTACTATCAGTTTATTATAGGCTCTATCTATAAAAGAGACCCTCCAGATATATTTTCTCTAAGCTCTCATTCTCCTTCTCAAAACTCTACTACTTTCTCTATTGAGCATTTTATTTCTATTGATCAAAAGAGCTGACTTGATCATCAGAGGGTCTTGCTGAAGCCACCACCCTCGACTCTAGATGAGACTTATTTTGCAAATCACTGGTGGCGACCTCATCTTATCTGACTCCAACCTCGATTCCAGTAATAACCAGATTTTGCACCAATAGAATTGGCACTAGAGAAAGGGTTCCTTTTTCTCTTGAGGTGCTCTTGTTCTTAAAGAAGTGCTCATCAGAGATCTCCCTCCTTTCCCTCGGAGTTCCTCTTCCTCAGTCGATCTTTTGAGGATGCCTCCCAAAAAGGCTTCCACCCGATAGTCGACCACCTCCATGGCTAGATCTCAACTAGATCTGCCCACCCCCATCTCATCCCTGGCATCTTTGGTTCCACCGACGGTAATGGTGGATGCAAAGCAATTTAACCTACTGGTTCAGTAGGTTAGGGGCCTTACTAAAGCAGTGCAGGCCATGCAGCAGTAGCCTCCAGTGCTGATCTAGTCAGAGCAGGCTTTCCTAGAATCTCAGGATCCAGTCTAGGGATGACGAACTTGGGCGAGTTGGCTGGTCACCTCTGAGAAAGAAAGGCAGAGGGTAGGGAGCCCCTGCTCCGACCATGACTCTATCCTTAGAGGGACTCTACCCCTGTTCAGCCAGAAAACTCCAAAGATTTGCAACCGCGAAGATCTCCTAGATCGTAAGCTACAAGAAATGAATCAATGGATTGAGGAACTTCACCAGGCTTCCTTTTCTCATGGTAATGATATCTGAACTAACCCTTCTTTCTCTTATCAAATCATGTAGGAATCGATCCCATCGAACTTCAAGCTCCCTTAATTCGAAAGCTACAATGGGATCTCTGATTTGGTCGACCACCTGGAGGCCGTTCGAACCATGATGCTGCTCCATGATGCACCAGATGCCATCTTGTGCCGAGCTTTCCCATCTATTTTGAAGAGAGTAGCAAGAAACTGGTACTTAGCACTGAAGTCGGGTATGATCTTCTCTTTCGATTAGATGAGCCACTAATTCATGGCTCACTTTGTCAACAGCCGACATTTCCGATGAGGCTCAAATTTCCTCATCTATATTAAGCAAAAAGAGGGAGAATCCATCCTAGCTTATGCCAACCGCTTCAATGCCACTGCCCTTGAGGTCCGAAATCTAGACCAGTCTATTGCCATGGATGCGCTGAAGGACAGCCTCCAAAAGAATAATCTATTGTTCTTCCTAGAGAAGAAGATCCTAAAAATTTTGCTGATCTGCTAGCTTGAGCTGAAGGATATGCCCGAACTGAAGAAGCCTTCAAGTTGAAGGATGAGAAAGCCATAGAAGAGTGGCAGACAGGCGAACCTGGAAGGCCCATAGTTGAAAAAAAGCCAAATGAAGTTCGATCGCACTCTCAGACTCCCTCCGAGCGCAAGCGAGCCCAAACTCCTCCTCGAGCTCATTGTAAAGAAGCCCTGACAGAAGAGCATGAAGAGGATTTCCTCTTAGAAGATTTCATAACTATGCCTCGCTCAATGCTCTGAAGACTCAAGTACTGATGAAGATCAAGGAGCAACTGCCAAGATCAGAGAGGATGCGCACTCATCCTGGCAAGCATAATCCTAACAAATACTACCTTTACCATCAAGACCATGGTCATGATACTGAGGAATGCATCCAGCTTCAAGACAGCATCGAGGAGCTCTTTAGGCGAGGCTGGCTTGGTCGATTCCTACGACGTCGGCCTAAAGTAAGAAAAGATCGCCCAAAGATGTTACCCCAGCCCGAACCATCAAGGAGAGAAGAGCAACAAGAAGATCAGCCACCCCTCAGCATCATCAATATCATTTCTAGGGGACTTCGATGGGGAGAGGTTAGTAGATCGGTAGGGAAAGCAAAGGACTGAAGAACCAATAACTTTCACTAAAGCAAATGCTCAAGGAGTTCAGTTTTTGCATAATGATGCAGCTGTAATCTCTCTAAATATTGCTGATTATGATGTATGCTGCATCCTTATTGATAGTGAAAGTTTGATTGATGTTTTATTTTATGATGCTTTTTCAAAAATATCTATACCTAATAATCAGCTTGGACCGATGAACTCTTCATTGGTAGGCTTCATTGACGATGCAATACCAGTTGATGGTATAATAACTTTGATAATAGCTATAAAGTAATATCCAAGATAGTCCAGGATATGAGTAGATTTTTTTATGGTAAAAGCACCATTCACTTACAACGCAATCCTCGTTCGAACTGACCTAAATGCACTTCGGGTAGTACTGTCAACATACTACTTGAAAATAAAGTTTCCAACAAGCTATGAAATTGGAGAAGTCTACAGGATAATATCCAAGACAGTCCAAGACATGAGTGAATTTTTTGGTGGTAAAAGCACCATCCGCTTACAACGCAATCCTCGACCGACTTAGCCTAAATGCACTTCATGAAGTGAAATCCTGATTTTCCGAATCAGGTTCATTCAGATCTGATCAGATCAAGAGATATATTTCAAAATTTTTTCTCTTTGATCTAGATCAGATCTAAGATATTTTAGATCTGATTATTATTATTTTAAAAATTAAAATAAAATTAGATAAATTAAATCAGATTTAATTTACCTTGAAGTGGGTAATCCTATTATCCGTTGATGATCCTGTATGCAGCGGAAGGTTCTGGATCTAGCCACGCAAGTGCCTAGCCTCTATCGATATCCACTTGGGCTGGATCTGAAGATCCTCTTCTTCTCTATCACATCTTCAAAAATTAGATCTGGATCTAATATGGAGGATCTTCAAAACTCTTTTCGGAGATCAGCAGTCGTCCTTTGTAGCAGCATAGCCTTCTAGCTTTCACTCGCCTTTCTTTGATCTGGATCGCACCAACCAAGCTCCAAAACTCTTTTGGATGTAGAGAGGAGAGGGAGAAGGTGGGTTTGGCATAGAGGAAGAGGGAGAGGTAGCCTTGGGGTGTGGGGTTTGAATTTCTCAAACTTAATTTGAGTTGGGCGTAGGGTCTTATTTATAGACTATCTGTGATCCAACTCCTCTTCTTCCCAACCAATCACAACCCTTTGTGAAATCAGATCTAAATCTAATTGGTGGGAATAGAGTCCCCTGGATTCCTCCTTAGAGGGTGCCTAAGATCAGTCAAAGTTGGTTCTTAGGAGAACTCTAATTGGAATCTAGAAAGGAGATGGAGTCCCTGTCCAACAGGGACTCCTAGGCGCCTCCAACTTGGGCACACGCCAAGGGTGGCGTGCGCCCTCCTCCTTGCCAGGTTCTGGTAGGGGGACAGGCCCCCACCAGCTCTCCAATAGATGCATGACATGTGGACAAAAGTCAAAGTATCAATGGTCAACATTTGACCAGTCAAAGATAGACTTTTGACCAAAGTCAAAGAATAAGAAATGGCAGGTGACCAAAAATGGCAGGTAATGTCTTACAAAATAAGACAACCTTTTCTGACTTGAACAACCTCCAGTCAGACCATATGAAGGCCTCTGATTGAGCACAAACTCCTTTGGCTTAGACAGGACAACTTATTTATGATAGCAAAAGAAGAACGTTAGGCTTCAATCGAGTGCTAGCACGATTTCCTTGAACCTAATTGAATCTCATTCAGATCAATTGAACTAGATCAGTTCAATTGATGATCACCAGATTCAAACCCTTATTTGTGTGACCCAGTTAGGTTCAATTTTGTATGGTAATGGGATATGTCATGATCTCTATCATCGACATCATCGAAACTCCTTTTGATGGATCAAAACTCTTCTGATTCGAACAATTAGAATGATTGATCATCTAAATCATTCTAATTGCTCCCAAAATCCACCAGTGACACATAGCAGTATATGGTGGCAACCCATCAGAGCTGAATGTGAACCTCTTGGTGCAGCTACCTGTGTGATTAAGTTTTTCTATCTTGAGCTCCAATCAGATTAGGGTTAAGGTAAACTCATCAAACCCTAGTCTCTGTCATATGATGTAATCATTCGATTCGAGTCTAATGTGAAAATCTAAATAGAAACTCTTTTTATTATTTCACTCTGCCATGGCCATGGGCTTCTAGACTTGATTCTCATGATTATCATAGGGCTGCTCTGTTAGATATATGTGCCCTAGAAGCCAGAATTGGCTGACACTTGTAATACACTTCTAGGGGCAAAATTGTAATTTTGACTATAATTAATAAAATGGGTTATTTTCTATCACACCTGTGTATTTAGTGTCTGTGATACATCCTTTGAGTTAATGGTAATGATAATTCATATTTTCAAGAGTTGAAAATTTAAGACATGAATAATCATTATTAACTCATAAACAGCTCCCGACCATAGGATCATCACGAGGATGGTGATTGATCCGGAAGGTTGGTGTACAATCGCTTCTCTTTAGTAGATGAGTCTTGAGTCTACGGTGTGGAGACACCGGAGCGAGAGTACAGGTACTCGTTAGAGAACGAGGGCACTGAGCGTGACCACCTCGAGTAGTCATTAGGAAGTCTACCTTCTCGTCAATGACTGACTCGATGCTGCAGTAGTGTGTCTGGTTCTTTGACCTGAGATGCATCGGCAGTTCACCTTGAGGGTGTTATAGTTTGACTACACCATTACTCGGTCCCCTAGCCATATGGAACCCTGAGGTGTATGTTGGCTATAGCATGTTCATTGTAGGAACTGGATTGCATCAAGATGGAATCTATCTACCTCGGTGGTAGAGGAGCAGCCCTATGATGATCATGAGAATCAAGTCCAGAAGCCCATGGCCATGGCAGAGTGAAATAATAGAAAGAGTTTCTATTTAGATTTTCACATTGGACTCGAATCGAATGATTACATCATATGACAGAGACTAGGGTTTGACGAGTTTACCTTAACCCTAATCTGATCGGGGCTCAAGATAGAAGAACTTAATCACACAGGTAGCTGCACCAAGAGGTTCGCATTCAGCTCTGATGGGTTGCCACCATATACTGCTAGGTGTCACTGGTGGATTTTGGGAGCAATTAGAATGATTTAGATGATCGATCATTCTAGCTGTTCGAATCAGAAGAGTTCTGATCCATCGAAAGGAGTTTCGATGATGTCGATGATAGAGATCATGACATATCCCATTACCATACAGAACTGAACCTAACTGGGTCACACAAACAAGGGTTTGAATCTGGTGATCATCAATTGAACTGATCTAGTTCAATTGATCTGAATGAGATTCAATTAGGTTCAAGGAAATCGTGCTAGCACTCGATTGAACCTAACGTTCTTCTTTTACTATCATAAATAAGTTGTCCTGACTGAGCCAAAGGAGTTTGTGCTCAATCAGAGGCCTTCATATGGTCTGACTGGAGGTTGTCCAAGTCAGAAAGGTTGTCTTATTTTATAAGACATTACCTGCCATTTTTGGTCACCTGCCATTTCTTGTTCTTTGACTTTGGTCAAAAGTCTACCTTTGACTGGTCAAATGTTGACCATTGACACTTTGACTTTTGTCCACATGTCATGCACCTATTGGAGAGCTGGTGGGGGCCTGTCCCCCTGCCAGAACCTGGCAAGGAGAAGGGCGCACGCCAAGGGTGGCGTGAGCCCAAGTAGGAGGCGCCTAGGAGTCCTTGTTGGACAAGGACTCCATCTCCTTTTTGGATTCCAATTAGAGTTCTTCTAAGAACCAACTTTGACTGATCTTAGGCGCCCTCTAAGGAGGAATCCAGGGGTCTCTATTCCAACCAATCAGATTTAGATCTGATTTCACAAAGGGTTGTGATTGGTTGAGAGGAAGAGGAGTTGGATCACGCTTAGTCTATAAATAAGACCCTACGCCCAACTTAGATTCTATGCTAACGAAATTCAATAGAGATTTCCCATGCCCCAAGGCTGCCTCTCCCCTCTTCCTCCACACCTAAACTTCTCCTCCTTCTCCTCTCCATGTCCAAAAGGGTTTTGGACTTAGGTTGGTGTGTTCCAGATCAAAAGAAAGGCGATCAAAAGAAGAAGGCTGCACTGCTGCAAAAGGACGACTGCAGATCTTCAAAAGAGTTTTGAAGATCCTCCAGATCAGATCCAGATCTGATTTTTGGAGGCATGATAGAGAAGAAGAGGATCTCCAGATCCAACCCGAGTGGATACCGGTAGAGGCCAGGCGCTTGCATGGCTAGATCCAGAACCTTCCGCTGCAATCAGGATCATCTACAGGGTAATAGGATTACCCAAATCAGATAAATTAAATTAAATTTAATTTATTTTATTTTATTTTATTTATTAAAATAATAAGAATCAGATCTGAAATATATCAAGATCTGATTGGGATTAAGAGAAAAAATTTGAAATATATCTCTTGATCTGATCAGATCTGGACGAACCTGGACCGGAAAATCAGGATTTTCCTTCATGCTCCTCTACCACCGAGGTCGATAGATTCCATCTTGATGCAATCCAGTTCCTACAATGAACATGCTATAGCCAACATACACCTCAGGGTTCCATATCGCTAGGGGACCGAGTAATGGTGTAGTCAAACTATAACACCCTCAAGATGAATTGCCGATGCACCTCAGGTCAAAGAACCAGACACACTACTGCAGCATCGAGTCAGTTATTGATGAGAAGGTAGACTCCCTAATGACTACTCGAGGTGGTCATGCTCAATGCCCTCATTCTCTAATGAGTATCTATACTCTCGCTTCGATGTCTCCACACCATAGACTCAAGACTCATCTACTGAAAAGAAGCGATTGTACACCAACCTTCCAGATCAATCACCATCCTCGTAATGATCCTATGGTCGGAAGCATTTTATGAGTTAACAATGATTATTCATGTCTTAAATTTTCAACTCTTGAAAATATGAATTATCATTACCATTAACTCAAAGGATGTATCACAGATACTAAATACACATATGTGATAGAAAATATCCCATTTTATTGATATTAGTCAAAATTATAATTTTGCCCCTAGAAGTGTATTACAAGTGTCAGCCAATTCTGGCTTTTAGGGCACATATATCTAACACTTCGGGCAGTATTGTCGACATACTACTTGAAAATAAAGTTTCCACTTCAACCTAAATGCACTTCGGGTAAGGCATTGTTACTCCATCATCCTGTAAAAAAGTGGCCAATCCAGCCTTTGCCTAGTCGATGGGCTGGATGTTTGCGATGACCTTACTGAGAAGTAGGACGAACCCATGGAGGACCTGGTAGCTATCTCTCTAGATGATGGAAACATAGAACACACGGTGCAGATCGGCTCTAGCTTGGATGAAAAAGTTCAAAAGGAGCTCATTGCCTTCTTACGGAAGAATGCCGACGCCTTTGCCTGGATTCCTGCAAAAATGCTAGGAATTAATGTCGAGGTCATGGAGCATCAGCTAGCTATTGATCCCAAATATAGACCAGTGAAAGAAAAAGTTTGAAGCTATGCACCAGAAAGATAGAAGGTGATAGCAGATGAAGTGGACAAACTCCTTAAAATTGGGTTTATTCAGAAAGTCAACTATCCAAGTTGGGTCTCCAATATGGTCCTAGTGAAGAAGGCCAACGGCAAATGGAGAATGTGCATAGACTTCAAAAAGCTAAACAAGGCCTGTCCAAAAGATAGTTACCCCCTGCCTAGAATTGATCAACTGGTGGATGCAACTTCGGGCCATAAGCTTCTCACCTTCATGGATGCCTTCTTCAGCTATAATCAAATCTGGATGGCATTAGAGGATGAGGAGAAAACTACTTTTATTACTGACCGTGGTCTTTATTATTATAGGGTCATGCCCCTCAGGCTCAAAAATGCATGAGCAACACACCAGCGCCTGGTTAATAAAATCTTCAAGAAGTAGATCGACCGCAACATGGAGGTATATGTAGATGACATGCTTGTCAAGAGCTGAGCTTTGATAAATCACATTGTCGATCTTGAAGAGACCTTCAGCGCCCTTAGGAGGTACAAGATGAAGTTGAACCCAACCCAGTGTGCCTTCGGCGTAACCTCAAAAATATTCTTGGGGTTCATGATCTCAAGGTGGGGAATCGAGGCCAACCCAAAAAAGATCCAAGCCATCTAGAAAATGACTGTCCTAAAATCAATAAAAGAAGTTCAGTGCCTAACCAAAAAAGTGGCATCTTTGAATTGCTTTGTCTCAAAATTGGCTGAGCGGTGCATGCCCTTTTTTCAGACCCTCAAACAACCAAAGAATTTCTGCTGGACCATCGAATGTCAACAAGCCTTTAAAGAACTCAAGGACTACCTCTGTTCACCACCCCTATTAGCAAAGCTCGAACCCGAAGAGAAATTATTCTTGTACCTGGCGGTCTCCCTAGTAGCCCTTATGGCAGTCCTAGTCAAAGAAGAGGCAAAAATATAGTGGCCGATCTACTACATAAGCCGAGTCTTGAGGAACGCCAAGATCAGGTATACTAAGTTAGAAAAACTAACTTATGCTCTATTAATTACAGCCCAAAGGCTCTGACCTTATTTCTTGGGGCACACCATAACTCTTCTCACTGATCAACCAATTAAAGCAGTCCTTCATCGAACGGATGCCTCTAGAAGAATCGCAAAGTGGGCAATCAAACTTACAGAATTTGATATCAACTTCCAACCTCGGCCATTAGTCAAAGCCTAGATATTAGCAGATTTTATAGTGAAATGCACCATTCTAGATGAAGCTGAGCTTAAGCAGAATGAAACCAGTATTCCATGGTTACGGTTAGGCTCCCTTGAAGAAAGAGCCAACCTTCTTGAAGGTTTTTGGGCCCTATATGTGGATGGCTCATCCAATGCTTCTAGTGCGGGTGCAGGACTGATCTTAGTTAATCCAGAAGGAGTCATCATCGAATATGCACTGGACTTTGAATTTCCTACGACTAATGATGGGGCCAAATATGAAGCTCTAATCATAGGATTAAAGATAGCTAAAGAGTTGGGAGCAGATCGGCTCTAAGTCTATAGTGATTCTCAACTAGTGGTCGGATAGGTTAGCGGTGGTTATGAATTCTAGGAGAAAAGCATGATAAAATATCTTGAGAAAGTGAAGAACTTGACTCCGACCTTCAACAGTTTTAACATCTGACAAATTCTGAGGGTGGAAAATACCAGAGGCGACCTTCGCTCTAAGTTGGCCACTTTAGCCCCGACCGAGCTACCCAGGAAACTATTTTTTGAGATTCTGAAATGCCCAAGTTCGGAGGAGTCACAGCCCATTATGCAAGTCGAGCATGAGCCAAGCTAGATCAACCTACTAGTTGCTTACCTCAAGGATGGAGCTCTTTCTTATGATCCGAAAGAAGCTTGAAAACTCAAAAATTAAGCCTTCCAGTATGTTCTGTATGAAGGCAAATTATATAAAAGATCGTATTTCTTACCACTCTTGAGATGTCTTAGGCCTTTAGAAGCTGACTTTGCCTTGTGGGAAGTGCATGAAGGAATCTACGGAAATCATATGGGGGCTAGATCCTTATCACACCAACTACTTTGGCATGGTTACTATTGGCTGATCTTGTACCATGATTCTATAGAGTATGTCAAAAAATGTGATCACTGTCAGAAAAATGCAAACATTCAAAGATAGCCGACTTCTGAACTTACACCCCTGAGCATCCCATGGCCATTTGCATAATGAGGAATGAATATACTTAGACCTTTTCCAATGACATCTGGATAGCAAAAGTTCTTGCTGGCAATAGACTATTTTATAAAATGGGTTGAGGTGGAACCTTTGGCAAAAATAACTAAAGCAAAGATGCAGGACTTCATTTGGAAGTCGATTGTTTATAGATTTGGCTTGCCTCGAACCCTCATAATAGACAATGGGCGATAATATGCTGGAAAGAAGTTTGCTAAGTTCTGTGAAGGTTTGAACATCTTCCACAACTTCACATCAATTGCCCATCCATAAATAAATGGTGAAGCCGAAGTAACAAACAGAACCCTACTGTAAGGTATCAAAGCAAGACTTGAAAGAGCAAAGGAGACCTGGGTGGATAAACTCTATCACATGCTCTGGGCATACCGAACTATCCAAAGATTATCAATTGGAGAGATCTCATTTGCCTTAGCTTTTGGAACAGAAGCGGTCATCCCAATAGAACTCAAACTTCTATCAGCACGAGTCTTGGCATTCAATGAGTAGCACAACTCATAGGACCTTAGGGCTAACCTTGACTTATTGGAGGAAAAATGAGAAAAAGCTAAAGTTTGGATGGCAGCTTATAAGCAAAAAGTAGCTTGTTACTATAACTCTAAAGTCAGAGGCAAAATATTCAAAATGGAGGACTTGGTACTTCGACGAGCAGTCGTTTCACAACCTCAAAATCAAGGAAAGCTCATCCCAAACTGGAAAGGTCCTTATGAAGTCAAAATGGTCGTCAGGCCTGAAACTTACTACTTGAAGAAACTCGAAAGCACCGATCTCCCATGCCATGGAGCTCGGAGAACCTACGCATGAACTATCAATAATCTCATTTCAATAAAATCTTCTTATTTTAATACCTTCGATCTTGATGCAAAACTATGATGACAGTAAATAGCCTTCCAAACTTTATCATTAGATGAAGTTAGCCCTATTAGGAACAGGAGGAGAACCTCATCCTAACATTGAGCTAAAGCGAATACCTTGATTACTTAAGCCGGGATGCAGAGAGAGGCCCTTTCAATAGCCCTTTTGTATCCCTATAGCCCTATTAGGAATAGGTGGAGAACCTCATCCTAACATTGAGCTAAAGGAAAGACCTTGATCACTTAAGCCGGGATGTGGGAAGAGGCCTCTTCAATGGCCCTTTTGTGCTCCTATAGTACTGTTAAGAACAGAAGGAGAACCTCATCCTAACATTGAGCTAAAGCGAAGACCTCGATTACTTAAATCGGAATGCGGGGAGAGGCTCCTTCAATGGCCCTTCTATGCTCCTATAGCCGTGTTAGGAACAGGAGGAGAACCTCATCCTAACATTGAGCTAAAGTGAAGACCTCGATTACTTAAGCTGGGATGCAAGGAGAGGCTCCTCAATGGCCCTTTTATGCCCCTATAGTTTTATTAGGAATAGGAGGAGAACCTCATCCTAACATTGAGCTAAAGCGAAGACTTCGGTTACTTAACCCAGGATGTGGAGAGAGGCCCCTTTAACGGTCCTTTTATGCTCCTATAGCCCTATTAGGAATAGGAGGAAAACCTCATCCTAACATTGAGCTAAAGCGAAGACCTCAGTTGCTTAAGCTGGGATGCAAGGAGAGACCCCTTCCAATGGCCCTAATGTGCCCCCACAAGCCATGTTAGGAATAGAAGGAAAATCTCATCTTGACGTGAGCAAAAGCTAGGACCTCATTGACCAAAAATGAGAGGAAAGAAGCCTTGCTGACAACCCTTACATGTGTTCTTTCTACGACAACCTGACTACATCAAATACAAAAAATAAAATCCTATCTTCATTCATAGAAGAAACCCCAGCTCGGCATCCACAACAAGCATCTCATTAGAAAACAATGCAAGAAAAAACAAAATGAAGAAAGTAAAGCCACGAGCAAGCTTCGAATCCGTGTGAAATAAAAATAACAAAAAAGATACCATTTCATTATAAAAGTAAGTTCATTACAGGTAAAACACAGGTCAACAAGATTGATTGTGAAAGAGAGAAAGAGAAAGGCAACCAAAATCCTAAGAAGGGTCAGACTCCTCAGACTTTAGGTCGGTGGCTATTACCAAAGATTTCTTTAGGCGATCGACCTCCTCGAGCTTCCTCCACCTCATCATGTTATCACGAAACATCCTATCGGCTCGGTGGTAGTTCTCCTCTGACTCTCTCAGCCTCCTCCTCAGGACCTCGAACTCGGCCTCCGCATTCATGGTAGCCTGAAGCTCACAAGTCAACTCAAGCTTTAGCAACTGCACCTCAGCCTTTTCCACACCGACTAACTTCTAGAGTTCACCAATGGTCCTCTTCAAGGAGGCGACCTCCCTGCTTGTACCAGCCCAAAATCCATCATCAAGTTGCCGTTGGAATCGAGCTACTTCACTGTTGGAGGCATGAAGTTTTTGTTTTAGCTTAGACATCCTGTCACTTCAACCCAATCGGTAAGTCTCATATGTGAGCTCAACATCATGCAGCTACTTTTGAAGTATGGAAAACCTCGTCGACCTGTCCCACTCGAATCGCTCCTTATCGAAGGACCATGACAAGCTCTCCTCTAAAAGTTGAATCTTCTCCTTCGCCATCTTGAGTTAAGTCTTAAGAGAGCCGATCTTCGTCGTCAGCATCCAAGATTTATCATTTGCATTCTTTTAGAGTTCGGCCAGCTCCCTCTCAAAGCTTTCCTTCCTAATGCTAAAACTCGTGGAGTCCTTCATGTGCAAGTTTCGAAGGCTAGTGACCTCTTTGGTCGCCTTCGAAGCATTCTTCCACGAAGCTTGAAGATCATCCTCTATCTTCTTCAGCTTCTTCTTCAGATGATGGACTTCCTTCCTTAGGCTTTTTATTAAAGGTTTCAGGAGAACCCACTAAGGCAGTGGGTCAGCGTTGATGGGAGACTTCTTTCAAAGTATGAAAAATGCTCAAAGGTATAGACAAAAAAGAAATTCACTTTCATTTAATCAAAAATTTTGAGTACAAAGTAAAAAAAAAGGGAAACATATACAACTACTCGAGGATTTCAACCTTAGGAGGGACAATGGCAAACGAAGCTAGAGCGCTCCCGACTGCCTCGAGTTTCTAAACTAGCTCAGGCACCTTCATGGTAGGATCAGATGGACCAGAGGTAGGCTCGACGGAGGAAGGATCGACTGCGGCATCGGATGGTCCCACTTCCGCATCATCCTCATCCTCTTTCAAAAATTTGAGGTCGAGCTCGAGAAACCTCTAGGCCACCTTGCCTATGTAGAGCTCAAAATCTTTGATGAATGCCTACTGGCCAAATTTGACACTCAAGTTTCTCATTTTGAAAGAGACCTTGAACTCTTCCATGGCCCGGGTCATCGACTTCATCATTCGGGTTTCCAGTTTGGTGACCTTATTCTTGGCTTCCTTCTTCCTCTCCTCCTCCAGGGCTAGTGCGGCCTTGAGTCTAGCTGAGACGAACTCCTCTTTCCGAAGCATGCCATGGAGACTCCCAATTTTCACCGCCTTCTCCTCTTCAAGGCGCTCGACCATGACAATCTATTCTTGGAGACAACTAATCTTGGCTCGAAGATCCTCCTAGACCTTCTATGCTTCTGCCTCCTGATGGCACATCATCTTGATGTAGGTGAGCATTTAGTGACCCGACTGCAACAAATGATTGATGTGAAAAAAAAAAGAAGAAAAGAGCAGAAGAGAAGAGAAAAAGTTGGGTAATGGAGCAATTACCTTGAGGATGGTTTTAAGAGAACCCCAAATGAGCTACCATGGGTCAAGATCGGCCATGAGGTCTACCACCTTTGGCATGGCAAACTTGTTGGTTAAATATTGGACGATCTTCGGGTTATCAAAAGAATCTTCTCCTCGTTCATCGCTATCATCGTTCGACTCACTAAGGCGAGCCTTGCAGGGCATCTTGGCGATAGCTTTCTTTTTCTTCTTACCTTCCCCCATCTCTCCCTCAATAGGAAGCTTTGGAGTTTGATCTCCATTGGAAGGGCCTGAGGGCATGGGAGTTATGAAACCCACACCAATGGTGCCGACCTCAGCAGTTAGGGCAGCTTCGACACTGGCGGCAATCTCAAAAGTAGTGATAGTGGTGGTAGGGGTTGTGGAGCTCAGAGTGCCAACCTTCGCCCTCTTCGAGCCACCACCTAGCACTTTTTCTTTTCTCTTTTGGACATAAAGCCCTTTGGTGAGCATTTTGGCAGCTTTAGTATCCATTTCTACAATAGAAAAGGAATCGCGATCGGTGACAATACATATAGGTGAAACCACATGAAGAATTCGAAAAGCAGAAAAGTGTACTAGTAGGATCAAGAGGACTCAAACCCAAGTTGAACAAGGTCTGTTCTTTCAGAAGGAAGGAAAGAAGAGGAGCTCGGTATGCTTTAAGTTCATCGGAGGAATCAAGGTTGGCTCTATTTAAGCTAGGAGCTCGGCGAACCAACTCCCTAATGTGACCCTAAGGAGGAAGATCTAATAGTAAGATCGGACGGTGCATGAAAAAATATCTTTTTTTTCAGTTATGAATGGAAGAAGAGGCACCTTTTAGTAACCCCTTCTTGCCAAACTGAGGAAAGAAGTACCACCAGTCCTTCATGGAAGGATGGCATTTGAAGATATAGAAATTTCTAAAGAGTGAAACGGTTGGATGGACCTCAGCTAGATAGCAAAGGAAAAGGAATCCTATCATGAATCTAAAGAAATTTGGTGCTACGAAAGCAAGGAAGATGTTCAGAAAGCGAAAAAGAGCAACCACGAAAGGAGGGAGTGGAAGTCGAAGTTTGGTGTGCAAAGCTTCTAAATATAAGCAAAATCGGCCAACTGGAGGAGAACTTGCTTGGTCACTCGATGTCCCATATGGAACCCTAATCAGAGAAAGATCATTTGGAGTAAGAATGGATGGGATGGTGTCTAGAACAAAGGATGAGTGGGGCATGTTCCTAGGTTCAATCTCGGTCAGGGGTGCAAGATCTAGGAAGGTTGGTCCAGGCAAGCCCCAAGAATCGATGGAGTGGGAGATTTCAAAAGACATTTAGATTGAAATAAAACTCCAAGAAAACCCCTAAAAATAAGAAAAAATATAGGATAAATATTGTTATAGAGAAATTGGAGGAGCAAGAAGCTAAATAAAAGCTCGAACACCCAAAGAGAAGGGTTGAAAAACTGACCTAAGCTATTTGGGGAGGATGAAAAGACATTGGGTGCGATGAGAACCAGTCAAAAGGACGTCCGAAACCCAAGAAGATGAGAAAGAAAGCTAAGACCCTTGGGAGGAATAAGAATGGGGACCGGAGGAAGAAGAAAACTCGAGCAAGAATGACTTTCGGATAAGAGGAGAAAGCCTTAAATAGCTAGAGGCAATCTGAAGCAATTATGATTGCAGATTGACTTTGGCCGATCAGCATGCGCCGCATGTCCCACTCATCGTGATAGAGAAGTGGTGGATAGATGGAGTCTTTATGGCACAATACCTAAGGCAGAGTTTCGATAAGAAATACGAAGGGCTATCTTCTCAAACTCATTTTAGATTTGAAAAGCTTCGACACTAGTGCGGTAAATGCCAAAGCGTCTCATCCTGACGAGCATGGAAACCCAGAAAAGAACTTTGGTAGTCGCCTTTTTACTCTCTTCCTTTGAATTTCAAACTTGAGAGTAGGAAAACTATTGTTGGGGGTAAACCTCACTCCCGTCGAAGTTCAATCTAGTGCTCAGCCAAATATAACTTATAATCGTAGAAGAGCTTCAATCGTGAATTCCTTCTTCCAAACTTCTCCATCAATCGATCTCCTTCCGAACTTCTCATCAGTCGATCTTCTTTCGAACTTCTCCATCAGCCAAAGTCCTATTGAACTTCTCTACAATCAGACTCCTTCCAAACTTCTCCATCAGTTGATCTTCTTTCAAACTTTTTCATCAGCCAAACTCCTTCCGGACTTCTATATCAGCCGAACTCCTTTCAAACTTCTCTACAGTCGGACTCCTTTCAAACTTCTTCATTAGTCGATCTTCTTTCAGACTTCTGTATTAGTCAAACTCTTGCTAGACTTCTCCTTCAGCCAGATTCCTCCATCAGATGAATTTTTTTTTAGATTTCTCCTCCAGTGGATCTACATGTAGATCCTTCCAGCAAACCTCCTTTCGAATTTCTCCGACAGACTTTCTTCAGGATTTCTCCAGTAGACTTTCGAACCCCTTCCAGTCAAACTCCATGCAGTCGCCTGGGAGGGTTTCCACACCTACACAGATCCAGCAATCTACACAACATGAACCCACTTGCACACAGATGATCCTGAAGGAGTCCAAACTTCTCTGAAATTGATGAAACTTGCTCTTCACCATCAGCACCTACATCCTCCAAACTTCAACAATTAAATCTCAACCTCCTAAATGTCACAACAATAGACACATCGCGATAACAGACACTGCTCTCCATAACAAACCTCACGTGGCCCCGAACGGCCCATTATCAGATGGTTGTGGTTGCACTATCAGTTTGTTATAGGCTCCATCTATAAAAAGGATCCTCCAGATTTATTTTCTCCAAGCTCTCATTCTCCTTCTTAAAACTCTACTATTTTATCTACTGAGCATTCCATTTTTGTTGGTCGAAAGAGCTGATTTGATCGTCGGAGGATCTTACCGAAGCCACCACCCCCAACTCCGGATGAGACTTGTTTTGTAGGCCACCGACGGCGACCTCACCTTCTTCGACTCCATCCTCGCTTTTGGTGACAACCAAATTTTACACCAACATTATTCATAATAATATCATAATAGTCCCTTTTATGGATAAATGATAACCATCTCTGATCAAAAGGTTAATAGAGATCACATTTATCATAAACGATGGACAATAGTGACAATCACTCAAAATGACATCTTTTGAAAATAAGCTTGACAATTTCTAAAGCTAGGATCCGAACAAAACTTTCATCCCTAACATTTAGGTATTTTTCACCATTTTCAAACATTCTACTTATCTAAAATCCTTGCAACAAATTGCATAGGACTATCGGTATCTCATACCTAGGTAGCATAATTACATACAGAAAAATTTCAAGGTGTTATCATATAACATCTTTGATAAGCAACTTTTGCTTCTTTCTCTTATTTAACCTGTTATGGTCAAGGAAAGTAAGATAATTCTTCTTCCTATGATCCTACTTCTAATAGTAGAAGCATTATGCTTGCTTTAGATCAATATTGGACTAATTATTTTGACTAGACTTGGAAGCTCCAATACGAATCCATTCATATTGCTAAATGAAATTCAACTTTCAATACTAATTATTGAAGTTGGATCCCATAAGTCATCACTGTCTAACAATGATAGGAGCAATTAGGGTTTAGCCTTTATTCTGAGAAAAAAAGAACAATAACCTAAGTATATGAATTATTTTAAGTCTAGAAACTTGGACTTTTTCTTAAGGTTCTTCCACTATGTTATTTGAATTGGTAGCTTCTACCACCAATTTAGAAAATTACTTTAATTTTTTAGTAGATACTAGAATCCGCATAGACTGCACTCAAGCCTGACTTTGGTTGGTCAACTCATGTGCATCTATAGGTAGGTTCATTAATCAATTATTTCTCTAAATAATTTTTAATAATTTAATTTTATCCCAGAAACCTAATCAGCAGACTTTGGCCTCCACTGTAAGGATCCAATTAGGTCCAACCATTAACATGACCATACTTGATGCATTCTATTGGGAATTATGTCCCAAAGCCAATCATCAGCCTGTTGATGATTGAGATATTGTAATTGATTTATTAATTAATAAAAAAAAATTTGGTATCTTTTTTCATCATAAATTTATATCTTCTAATGAACTCCATTGTTGTGATGAAGTTTTTAGGATTATTTAGTTTCGATAAAGAGAGGATTTATCAATTAGTTCTTAAATTTGTTCATGACCAAATGATAGGCTGTTAATTAGGATGACAACGTCTATCGAGCATGGGTCGCTATATGCTATATAGGTTGGTTGTTCTCCTAACCAAGGAGTGTAGAGATACTGGTATGGCATATATGTGAGATGTATGGGTACATCATTATTGAACGTGACCAACTCTAGAGCATTCTGCTATCAAGAATGTCTCTGATGGGATATAGATATATGTATCCCCTAGACCTGAGATCACCTTAGTGACTTGCACGCAACTCACTATGCTTTGGTACCAGACTAACTGAATTTTTAATTCAACAATGGAAGGCTTCTGAGCACAGTCAAGTACTTATGAAGTTAGAGTGTGATCAAGATGGAATTGACCACTCTAAGAGTTGGAGAAGAATGTATCACTACATTTCAATATAGCAAAACCTTAGCCAGGGTAATCCATCAGATGGATTTGATATTTTAAAATATAATGTGGACAACTTGATCAAAGTTGATAGTTGAACTTCGAAGTATCCTATGAGCATTATGTTCAAGGGGATGAATTGTATGAAAACTATATTTACATGGATTCTAAGGATGGTGTTCTACACCTTTCGATCTATCCGATCGTCGGGTATCATTACAAAATGATCACTTCAATTGGTACAAAAATTTATTTATATACTATCAACTTAGGTTTGGATCTATAAGGTCACACACATTAGAGTTCACATTCTGATTGGATGGTTGATCAGTGATTTAGAATCATTTTAGGGTTAAACAATCGATACGATTGGCGTTTAACTTAGTGCAAGTATTGTAGGAGGATCGATTAGCAATTCGATTGCTAATTGGCTTAATTTGATTAAGCCAAAAGCTGAGATTAATTTTAATTAAATATAATTTAATTAGATTTAGTTTGGGCTTGATTGGATCAAGTCTAATTGGCTTATTGGATAAGTCAAGTGCAAGGAAGAACTAGTCCTAGTCTAACTAGGACTCGGATCAACCCAATTTTCTAATTTGATTAAAAAATTAAATTAAAATTAAATCTAATTTAATTAAATTTTTAAATAAATTAGGGCCTTATTTAATTGGATTGCTTTACTCTTATTTTTATTTGGTTAAAAGACCTTGCTTGATCAAGTCAAAATAGGAGTCCTACTATGACTAGGACTTCCTATTCCTTACGCCACCTAATCCTCACGCCCCACCCTTTTCTTTTTGTATTTTTACATGAATAATCTCCATGCCCCAAGCAATCTCACACCTCCCTTCTCTCTTCCTTTTTCTCATATGGATGTTTGTTGGAAGACCAAGTCAAAAGGAGAATTAGTTTTGCTTAAAGATTCTATGAGATAGAATCCTTGTCAACCAAAACTCTACTCATAAGTGTGCCAACCCATCCTTCCTTATTTTCTTTGACTTTCATGGTAAAAGAGGATATTTTTGTGTACCCCCCTTGCTATTCCATGGCAGAAAAAAAGGTGGGGGTGCCTAAGAGTTGGGCGCCCCAACAACTTTCCTTATTTGGTCCTTCTTAGTCTAGGTTTTTAATCCAAATTGGACTCTACATATCTCTTTATTTAAAAGAAATTTTTGGCTAAAATTTTTGTGAATTATAGAAATTTGAGAGGCCTCTTTGGTGTAGAAAAATAAAATGAAAATTCATCTATTCCATGGAGATATTGAAAACACAATCAAGATATCTAGAAAAAAAACAAAGAAGAAGAAGAGGGTCTTCTTCTACATTTTTTGTTTCAGATCTCTTCCTCCCTTTTTGCGAGCTTTTGAGAGGTGTCTCAGCATCACAAATCTTTCTATTTTCTTCTAATATTTTGGAGTGTCCAAGTTTCAAAGAAGAAAGCATCGGATCAACCATCGAAGAGAGATTAGCACAGTGTTAGCATACTGTGCTGATTTTCTGCATCAAGATCTCTGATCATGTCCGTGGGCTCGTGTGGATGACTCGTAGAGGCTGGACATGTGTGTGGCTCATGACTTCATCCTCAAGCTTAGATCAGCAAGTTATAACATCTACCTTGCTTAGGTAATAGATCGATCTATTAACTTCATACCCGCATTTGATGTAGTGTAGATCTAGGTTGATTTGATCAATCTTTTTTTTTCTTATTTGATTTTAATTTTTGATTTAATATCATATTTTAATTATATAATAGATCTAAAATTTAAGTATTTATATATTTATTTAAATAAATATTTAACTTATTTAAGTCTTTCACTGCATGATCTTGAAAAAGTTTCAAGATCTACCCGTGAAACCCTATATCTGGTTCCTTTAATTGGTATCAGAGTCTAGATTTTTGTTACATAATTTTTATGCATGTTTATATTATTTCTTAGATTAAATATAATTTATAATTTAATTATTAAATTTAATTTTTTTTTAAAAAAAATTAGATCTCATGAACTGCCATAAGGTTGTCCTACTATAAGGTTTACCCATTATAGTGAAAAGATTATCCTAGTTCATGATGATCTGACTCTAATCATAAATTTATTAAATTTAATCTAATTTTATTTATAATTTAATAGATTTAAAATAATTTTAGATCTAAAAATAAAATATTTTAGATTGCATGGACTGTCATAAGGTTGTCCTGCTGTAAGATTTACCCCTTACAGTGAATAGGTTGTCCTAGTACATGCTGATCTAAAATATTGATCATAAAATTTTAGATTAGATCTAAGAGATTTAATGATCTAATTAAAAATATTTTAATCTAATTTTAATCATCATAATATATTAGATTTGATCTAGGAATATTTATGATTGATTATTATTGAAACTATTTTAATTACATGAACCTATTTAGATTAGATCTAAAGTATATTTATATTTATTTTACTTGCATATTGATTATGAATCAAACATGCAATTTGGTTGATAAAACTATGTTGTAAAAATATTTTACAAACATGAAAATTATTTTTGAAAAGCCGAACCCTAATCCTTAGCCCAAAACTCAATTGAGAATTAAGAAGTTGATTGATTAGGATCTAGGATTGTGAATTGAAGATCCTAAGACACAAATCATAACACATTAGGTTAAATAGATTAGTGTGGATTAGGTCCATTAATTGGGTTAAACCTAGGGTTAGATTAAAGAATGGACTTAATTAGAGAATTGACTAAATCTAATCAATTATTGTCTTAGATTAGATCAAGGATTGTCTAGATCAATTACAATAGTTGTAGTTGGTCAAGTCCATATCTTTAATAAGACCTAAAATGGACTTGATTCTTAGCTATGCGGTCTAGCATGAACTATTTGGTTGATCTAAGTGAAACTAATTAAACTAGTTTTTATCTAAGGTAAACCAGACCGGTGATTTTTAATTGGCAATCTGCTTACTTGGCCATTTTTTATGGTGTCTAAGGTAAGCTTTGGTAGACCCTCCCACCAATCAAACTTACCTGGCCTTTTAGTGAGATTATGTTTTGATTGAATTACTTGACTATCCGAGCTAACCTATGGCAGCTAGGTAAATCAGTGTGACTGATTTAGGTGCTCCTAAGCCAGCCTATTAGTGGTCTCCCTTAAGGTGACTTGATGCAGCCAATGGGATATCATGACAAGCTGGTTAATCTAACCTACTCACTTTTATAAATAAATTTTCTAAAATTATTAAGACTTTAAAATAAAATAGTTATATGATAACTGGATTACAGCCTCCCATTAAAGTAGATGTTAATGGGTCCATTAGTTGGATTATCATTGGAGGCCCAAAGGTTATCAGTTAATGGAATTATCATTCATTATATGATTTCTTTGATACATCTTTCTAAATGGTGATTAGGTGGGCCAACCAAAGTTGGGCCTGATCATTCATTGGTTAGATGGGCTAAGTATGGTCATGTTAATGGTTGGACCTAACTGGACCCTTTTCTGAGAAGGCCAAAGCTAATTGATCAGGGGTTGGGGCAAAATTTAATTATTAAAAATTATTTAAAAAAATAATTGGTTATGAACCTATCCTTAGTTGTACATGGGTTAGCCAACCAAAGTTGGACTCGTGTGCAGTCTATGTGAATTCTAGTACCCACTAAGAAATTAGAATAATTTTTCAAATTGGAGGTAGAGGCTACCAATTCAAATAAAATAGTGGAAGAAACCTTTTGATTAAAGTCCAAATCTTTAGATTTAATGAATCAATTACTAATTAGGTTTTGATTTTTCTTTATGTAGATATGGCCACTTCCCTATCGCTTCGATCATTGTTGGATAATGATAAGTTGGTGGGACCCAACTTTGGTAGCTGGTATCGAAAGTTGAAGATTATCCTGAAGCATGAACAGATTCTATATGTGCTGACGGATCCTGCACCTGAGGAGCCAACTGTCAATGCACATGGAACAATCAGAGACACTTATCAGAAGTGGCTCAGTGATCGAACCATGGTGCGCTGCATTATGCTAGCTGCGATGAGTGATGAGTTCAGTCGCAGTTTTGAGACAGCATAGCCAAATAAAATGCTCCAAGTGTTGGAGGATTCTTTTGACACACCTAATGATGTTGAGAGGCACAAGAATAGTTGCACCATCTTCAATTCCAGAATGCAAGATGGAGCCTCTATCACTGATTATGTACTGTACATGATCGAGCTAATAGAGCGCTTGAGCAAACTTGGCTTTTCCTTGCATGAACAACTTGAAAAAGATGCAATACTAAACTCACTGCCAAAGTCCTATCTTCCTTTTCTTACTCATTACAGAATAACAAAGCCTGAAGTAAACTACCATGGCTTACTGGGGTTACTTTAGAACTTTGAGAAGGAACACCAGCTCCATAAAGAGTTGGTGAACTTAGTAGGAGGTTCGTCTTCTAGTTCTCGACCCTTTAGAAAAGAGAAGAAGAACAAGAAGAAGAAAATAAAGAAGGTGCAAGTTCAGGTTGGGACATTAGTGCAGGACCAGACCAGGAAGATCAAGCCTAATAAGAGTCAAGCTGAATGCTTCTTTTGCAAGAAGTGGGGGCACTAAAAGAGGAACTATCCTTAGTACATTGCCTTCCTGGACCTAAGTAGGTAGAGAAAGAAGCAAGCTATTGCTGAGCAAGGTATTTATATGATAACTCATTATAATTTCTCTATTTATGATATTACTGACTGGGTATTGGATATCGGTAGCCCTTACCATATTTGCAATTCGTTGCAGGGGTTGCAGGTTAGTAGAAGATTCAAGCAAGACGAAAGATTTTTGACCTTATTTTTGTGCAACGCCCCAATAACTTCCCTTATTTGGTCCTTCCTAGTCTAGGTTTTTGACCTCACTTGGACTCTACATATCTCTTTATTTAAAGAAAATTTTCAGCTGAAATTTTTGTAGATTATAGAAATTTGAGAGGCCTCTTTGGCATAGAAATATTAGAGAAAAATTCATCTAGGTCATTAAGATATTAAAAACACAAATCAGGGTGTCTAAAAAAAGAACAAAGAAGAAGAAGAGGGTCTTCTTCTAGGGTTTTTGTTCTAGATCTCTTCCTCCCTTTTTGTGAGCTTTTGAGAGGTGTCTTAGCATCACAAATCTTTCTCTTTTTTTTTGATATTTTGGAGTATCCAAGTTTCAAAGAAGAAAGCATCAAATCAACTGTTGAAAAGAGATCGATATAGTGCTAGCATACTGTACTAATTTTCTACATCAGGATCTCTGATCGTGTTCGTGGGCTCGTGTAGACGACTCCTAGAGATCGGACGCGTGTGTAGCTTATGACTTTATCCTCAAGTCTAGATCAAGAAATTAGAACATCTAACTTGCTTAGATAATAGATCTGATCTATTAACTTCATACCTGCATTTGATGTAGTGTAGATTTAGGTTAATTTGATCAACCTTTTCTTTCTTATTTGATTTTAATTTTTGATTTAATAACATACCTTGATCATGTAATAGATCTAAGATCTAGGTGTTTACATATTTATTTAAATAAATATTTAATTTATTTAAATTTTTTACTACATGATCTTGATAAAGTTTCAAGATCTACCCGTGAAATCCTAGATCTGGTTCCTTCACATCCAACCAATAAATAATTAAGTCCAAATTTGGTTGGCCAACCTAACCATCATTAAAGAGATACTTTCAAGTTATCATATTCTGAATGATAATTCCATTAGTCAGTAAGCACGAGGCTTTTGGGCTTCCAATGATTATTGAGTCAATGGACCCATTATCATCCAACTTAATGGAAGGCTATGACTCAGTTATCTCCATATTTTTATCATTTTAAGGATCTAATAATTTTAGAGAATTTAAATTATTCATAATTTAAGGATAGAAAGAACATGGACCAATTTGCTCCTACCGACTTCACCAAGTCAAGTCCTCCCATTGACTTTTCAAATCTTTAGCAAGAACTAGGATCAATATTAGTCCATGGGTATCAAGATCAATCTCACTGAATAAAATCAGTTTCACTAATTTTCTATATGACATGGATTAGCCCAAATCAATGAGCAACTTAATCAAAACTTGATTAACCGCATTGGACAAGTAAGTGAGATCGATGGAAAGGTTGCCAAGGCTTGCCTTAGACACCATCAGAAATGGCCAAGTAAGTGAGCTGTCAATTAAAAACCATCGATCTAAGAATGCCAGACTTACCTTAGATACTAATCGATTTATCAATTTTGATTTGATATACCTAAAGATTAGAGCTTGATCACTGAGCCACGATTAATATCTATTTGTTAGATGTATGGACTTTAATCAACTATAACTATTCAATTGATCTAAAGAAATGATCTAATCCTAATTAATTATTAATTAGGTTTGATCAATTTCTTAACTTAGTCCATATTTAATCTAACCTTAGGTCTAACCCAGTTAAGAACCTGATCAAAGCTAACCCATTACCCATTAATCCATGTTTTATGAAATTATCTTAGGATCTTTAAATCACAAACCTAGGTCCTAAACAATCACTAAATTTTTAATTAAGTTCAAAGCTTATGGGTTTGGATTTATGGAACCTCAGAACTAATTTCTAATTTGATCACTTGAAACATTTTCAAATTATAAACAATTTACATTGAATCATATTCAATACACGGTTTTAGATCTGATTTATTTTAATATTTAGATCACGTCCTATGATTTTGAACCTAAAATTTTAAAGAAAGTAAGTTTTTAATTTAAATTCTATAAAATAAATATGTCATACATATACATTCTAGATTCAAAATAAAAAATACATATCAACATATGTAATAAGATGATCTAGATCTAAACATAAAACACATCACATGGATTAGATCATAAACTATTTAAATTTAGATTTAAAATTTAAAAATAAATCATAAATTATTTTAGATCTCATCTAACATATTTATGATTTATTCAAGTCAGCACATACTAAGACAATCTCTCCATTATAAGGGATAAACCTTACAGCACGACAATCTTATAATTAGTATGTTCGACTCGATATTATTTTGATCTAATCTAAATAATCTAAAATAGATCTAATATCTATTTATTTTAGATTTTAAATTAAAAAATTAAATTCTAAAATTATTTAGATCATATCTAACTTATTCATGATTCAAAAATAGGTCAAGACATACTAGGATAATCTCTCCACTGTAAGGAGTAAACCATATAGCAAGAAAGTCTTATAATCAGTATGTACGATCTTTAAAATTTTATTTTTAAATTTATCTTAATATAAATATGATCATATTATAATAGAACCTAGATGCTCTGATACCACTGATGAAAAATATGTAGGATTTCGTGCTTGAATTTTAAAATATTTTTGAAATAAATCACAGCAGAAGATGTAGATTAAACTATTTAGTCTACAAAAGTATATAATCTAATTACTAAACCCTACATCTATGACCTATAACATGTCATAATGCATGCATAAAACTAAAAATAAATATTTTGGTATTGATTAGATCAATACCCTGATCTAGAATAGTTCTAGATCTAGACCCTAGATCGCATTTAGGTGAGAGAAGAGATCAAATCTCTTACTTTCATGCAGGTTGAGAACTTCATGATTAATTTTTGTTGTTGTCCTTAGAGCTGCACACACGTCTGGCCTCTACAGAAAGTTCACACGAGGTTACAACATAAATCGAAGATTCATTGAATGAAGATCCGCTTGAAGTACTAGTTTCTCATGGATCCCTCCTGATGGTTAATCTAAAAATTATTCTTTGGATCTCTTGGACACTCCAAGAGATGAAGAATAAGAGGAGGAATAAGAAAAAATTCAATCTTTGGATCTTCCAAAAATCAAAAATAAGAATAAAAAAATATTCTATGACAAGATAGATCTTTTCTTTTAGGACATCAACGATTGATGTCCTGAAAATATCTCTATGTTAGGATAAGAGGAGACCTTCTCCTCTAGATTTTTTTCATATTTTCAGATATAACATTATCTAATTTTTCTTATAAAAAAATTTTATAAATAAATAGAGAAGAATGGTTCTCAAAGAAATCCTAAGGGAAGATCTTTCTTCTCTTCTTCTTCTCTCATCAGGACATGATTAGATCATGTCCAAAAAGAATATCATGCTCCAACAACTTGAAGCACTCATCCCCATGCCCTATTTCTCTCTCTCTCTAAAATAATCTTCTCTTACATCCCTCCTGATGGTTAATCTAAAAATTATTCTTTGGATCTCTTGGACACTCCAAGGGATGAAGAATAAGAGAAGGAATAAGGAAGAAATTCAACCTCTGGAACAAGAAAAAATACCTTAAGAGAAGACAGATCTTCTCTTTTAGGACATCAACGATTGATGTCCTGAAAACATCTCTATGTTAGGATAAGAGGAGACCTTCTCCTCTAGATTTTTCTCAAGTTTTCAGATATAACATTATCTAATTTTTCTTATAGAAAAATTTTACAAATAAATAGAGAAGAATGGTTCTCAAAGAAATTCTAAGAGAAGACCTTTCTTCTCTTCTTCTTCTCTTATCAAGACATAATTAGATCATGTCCAAAAAGAATATCATGCTCTAACAACTTGAAGCACTCATCCCTACACCCTATTTCTCTCTCTCTCTCTCAAATTTTTTATCACATAAAAGTATATAAAATAATAAAAAAAATACTTAAAAGAAAAATCAAGAGAAGATAATCTTCTTTTACCTCTGTCCCTTCAAGACATTAATATTTGATGTCTAGATGAAGACCTTTTCTTCAAGAAACTTGGTGCTGCAAACCTCCATTCCTCTTCCTTTTTTTCTAGTTTTCTCATGAGTTTTTTGAGATTTTTCATTTCCAAAATTATCTCATAGGAGGCGCCCCAATTAGATAAGGAAGACTAGGTCAAACCTAATCTTATGTGGACTCTAAGGAGGAGTTTTAGGAGGCATCCAACACTTGGATGCCTCCTCCCCTATTTTTTTGATGTGAAGACCAGGAAACCATGTACAAAACCAAATCAAATAAGTGTAGAAAAGAAAGGAAGGCATAAAAGGAAAGGAGGTGTTTCGAAGAATTGGGACTCTATCAAATAGAGTCCAAGTCTTAACAACTTTCTTTATTTGATCAAGTCAAATAAAATTCTAAAAACATCTGATAGGGAGTGTGGAGAACCTCTCTTATGCATGGAGAAACTCAAAAAATTCTAAAATTAAAAATATAATGGGCGTGGGATCTTTCTTAGATGGTGCAAGGGTGAAGGGCAGAGTCCTAGTCTAACTAGGACTCTCCAATGTAGACTAGGTCAAACCTAATTTAAATCTCATTTAAATTAGATTTGAGTCAATTTAATTAAAAATAATTTTAATCTAATTAGAAATCTTATTAAATTAAATTTAATTAAATTTAAATTTGGTTTAATTTTTAATTAAATTAAAAATTAGGCGCACTCAAGTCCTAATTGAATAAGGACTTGTTCTTCCTTACAATTGGCTTATCCAATAAATTAATTAGACTTAATCTAATTAAGTTTAAACTAATTATAATTAAATTTAATTTAATTAAACTTGATCTCAACCTAATTGCTTAATCAAATTGAGCTAATTAGCGATCCAATTGCTAGTCAATCCTCCTATAACACTTGTATTAGGTCAAACATCAATCGTATTAATTATTTGACCTTAGAATGATTCTCAATCATCGATTAACCATCTAATTAGATTGCAACCTCTTATGTGTGTGACTCCATTGGTTTGAAATTAAGCTAGTAGCATAAGAATTAATTTTTATACCAATCAAAATGACCATCTAGCAATGGTATCCGACATCCGGATAGATTGAATATATGCAAAGCAATATTCTTAGAATTCTGGCCTATGATTTCTATATAATTCATCTCTTTGACCAATAATGCTCAAGACAACTTCAAATATACTGTCAACACTCATACAAGTCATCTTTATTGTGTTTCAAAATTTTACAAATTTTGTGACTCCTTTCGAGGATTATCCAGGCCTAGGTTTTGCTAAATTGAAACACAGCAAGTCATTCTCTTTCTAAAGTTAATTAGGAGTGGTCAATCTCAACTTGACTCACACACCAACTTTATAAGAATTTGACTATATCCAAAAACTTTTTGAACCTATGTTAGAAATACAGGCAGTCTGGCATTAAAGTATAGTGAGTTACTTGCATATCATCGTGGTGATCTCAGATCGGAGGGACACTTATATCCATTGGCCTTAGCTGACTACTCTTGATAGTAGAGTACTATATTGATCATGTTTAGTATAAATATACTTCTATATTTCACCTGAATGCCATACCAGTATCTCTGTACTACTTGGTTATGAGGATAACCAATACATATGGCATACAGCGATCTACACTCGATAAGTTATCATCCTTGACTTATGATTTGATCATGAACAGTTTAAGAGCCATCTGATAAATCTTTCTTTATCGATTGATTATGATTTTAAGAACTTCAACATAATTTAAAAGTTCATTTAAAGAAGATAGAACTTTGATGTGAACTAGCTAAATAACTATTGTTATTAGATAATCTATATACATGTTCCAATCATCTACAACTTAGATGATTGACTTTAGGACATATTTTTTAATACTAATTTAATTAAAAATTAAATTAAATTTAAATTTAATTTAATCTCATTTAATGAGGCTCTTAGTTGGACTAAGATCACCTCTAATTATGTTGCATTAGTTTTTATTTAATTGGGTTCAAATAACAAGTTGGACCAAGTCAAAACTAAAAGTCCTAGTGTGACTAGGACTTCTCCTCCTTGTGCCACCTTGCTTCCTATGCCTTTCTCAAGCCAATGTTTTTTTAGTTTTTCATGAAACCTCTCATTTCTAGAGAGAGGACGTGCACCCCATGCCCCATATCTTTTTTATATGGTATTTGGTTGAGGACCAATTTAAAATAAGTTAGTTGTTTTGATTTCAAACTCTATTAGATAGAGTTTGATACAACACAAACCACTTCCCTTGTATGGTGCCAATCTAAATGATTTTTTCTCTAATATTTTCAATGGAAAAGAATTATGTTTGTGCACCACTTTCCTGGTTTCCATGCAAAAAAAAAGGAGGGGGCACCCAAGAGTTGGATACCCCAATCATTGCTCGATTTGGACATGCTTTTCTAGGTATTTGACCTAAACGAAGACTTTATCATAACTATCTATTTAAAGAAAGTTAGAGCATGAGATTTCTATAGAGATTAGATCTGAGAGAGAGATTTTTGGATGTGGGAAGCTTGGGCACAAGAAGGGTTTGTGCATGGTGCTTTGTTAAGACACAAACCATTGTGTCCTGCTGAGAAAAAAGAAAGAAGAAGAAAGGGTTCTTCTTCAAGGGTTTTTTAGATCTCTTCTTAGTTTGTTTTGTGAGATTTTAGAAGTGTATTTTCTCTCCCAAATCCTCTACATCTTATTTAATTATTGAAAGATCCAAATTTTGAAGGAGGAGATTTCTGAGCAGCCATCAAAGAAGGATCAGCATAGTACTAGCATACTGTGTTAATTTCCAATCGTTGGACTTCGGATAAACGATCAAGGCTTTGTGTGGACTTCTTATGGAGATCGAATATATGTGTAGCTTGAAGCGATGATCTCAACCATAGATCAGCAAGTTGAAGACCCCGACTTGCAAAAGATAAGAGAGATTCGATCTCTTTCTCCCACTAGATTAAATCTAGTCTTCGTTTGATGTTGATATGATCAATATCGTTAACTTTATTTAATATTTTTAATTTTAGATTTATTAGACATTAGATCCTAGATCTAGAATTTATTTATATATTTTAATAAATTAATATGATTAATTTATTACTTCAGTTGATTTATTTTAAAAAAGTTTCAAAATACCTATAATAAATCCTAGATTTTTTCTTTAGTTCCATCTTCCTTAAATAAACTCCTATGTTATGATGAAGTCCTTAAAACTATAATTAGTCAATAAAAAAAAATTTATCAGATGGTGATAGGAGCACGATGTTGTCGTTAAGACACCGTATTTATCTATTTATTTTTGACTCTTTACTTTTTAATTAAAAATTATGAAGAGAGTAGTAAGTCGGATCAAATCCACAGAGAGGCAATGATTTATTTCTAAAATCTTTGATTCTTTTAATTTTTATTATTATTTTTTTTTAAAAAAAAAAGAAAGGAAGGATTTTTGAAAATTAAAGTTGAAAAATAAATTTATAAATAAAAGTAGAATTTAAATTATGTAAAAATAAATTTGATACTAAGATCTACTATTTAGATCTTAGCAACTACTTGCAATAAAATTAAAAAGTAATAAAGAATAAATAATTTAAAGAGCTAGAATTGAAAAGAACAATGAAACTTTCTTTATTAAATTTAAAACTTAGATGCAAAATTTAAATACAAAACATTAAAGAGATTCAGAATTTTAATACAAGAAATTAAAGAAAAAGAAAGAGAAAACTAGAAGGAGATTGTAGATCAGCGTAGGCATGGAGATGGCATAGAAGATTGGCTCTTCTTCTCAGCACTGCAGCTTTGAAGCAACCTTTAAATCAAAGCTTGGCTTCCACCCTATACCTTAGCTTTTCTTCCATCTGATCTTCCCTTTCTTAGAGGCTTAGGATCCTTTTTATAGAGCTAGGAGTGTTGGATATTTATTTCTAAAGGCAATGTGGGACTAATTGCCTTTGTAATCATCAAAATTTGAATAAAATTTAAATAAAAATAACTCTGATATGACTCTGATAAGTCTGGTGAAATCTGGCCATTCAATAAAAATCCAACGGTCCAAAAATCATCAAAATTGGATGTGCATCAGCTCAGATTAGGTCGGATCAATTTCTGACCATTGGATCATGCTTGATGGAAGAATTTACATCGTTGATCATGCACCTGAGAGTTTGATCATCATCAGGAGCCTTTTGGACCGTCGGATCGAGGCTGGAATCAAGCGCTGCCGTCCGATGGCGATCTGAGTGAAATTGGCAATCAAAAAAAATGCTGATCGTCCGATCTTGACCGCAAACAACCACCACCGCATGATTGCGCTTTTACTATTCCCATGGACCACGTGGATCGGCCATATCATGCACTGCAACCAATCAGCACCTTTTATTGATAGATGAAAAGACTAAAATGTCCTATGAGCCACGATGAATTTCCTATAAACCCTTTAGGGGTTTAGGTCTACCATGTGGCAGGCTCTGATTCGCTGATGTTTGCTGAGCTGGCGGTCTACATTATGCTGTAGACCGACTGATGGCTTCTAAGCTTGAGTCGGCTAGCATGGATAGCTTGGCACACCGGCTTGGTCGGCTTGGCTCAGCACATCTGGACGCACCGACTGCTGCGGCGTGGTGGCTTGAGCCGATTGAGCCATATGTTATTTTTTTTTCATATTAATTTTTTTATTTTATTTCTTTAGAAATTCATATCTTTTCCGTTGTAGCTCTATTTTACTCCAAACTTATTTCGTTATGATCAAAAAAATGAGTTCTTTTTATTGATTATAAAATTTTATTTTCTAATTTTTATTATTTTTTAATTATTTTTTTAATTAATAAAAATATGAATTTCTTAAAAATTATATATAAATTAATTATTAATTATTAAAAATTAATATCAATTAATTGATAAATTAATACTTTTATTGATGAATTTATGATGCTTATCACACCCCCCAACGTAAGCTTTGCTCATCCTCGAGCAAAGAAAGAATTTTAATTTAGATCAAGTACCATATTTCATTGAGATCTTCCTTCACAAGAATAAATCTAGGGTTTAAGATCAAAAGTTTAGATAGTATCACTAACTAAGTATTGAGTTTCAGAAGTAAATTTCATGGCAGATTAATCAGAAACTTTCTTAGAGTTCATCTAAAGATTTTCAGCACTGGTTTTGTGAATACTAACTTAGCATTTGGGTGTTGATTCAAAGGACAAATGAATCTTCTTTTATCACTTATTTTGGTTAGTTTTCTATATACTCCCAAGTTAAATGCATGAATTAAGGTAGCTTTCACACTGCTTTTTTTTTTTTTTTTGAATTATGCTGAGCATCCTGGCCTTCCCTTCACCGATTGATGTGAACTTCTACACTTGACTTAAGGTGCAGAGTTCTAGCTTAGGGCAATCCACATATACTCTATGTTTTGCACTTTTTTTTTTAAATTTAAGCAGGTAGCTCTTTCCTTAAATTCAAGTTTCTTTAATTGAAGTATATATAAACCATCAATTTTTAGTGATAATTGAATCCTCAATTTAGCCTTATAATCAACACCTGCTGTGCTTCATTAGTGTTCATGTGCAATTAGAAGTGCTGTTAGCCTTTAAATGACCTAAGTAGGCTGCTAATGGTCTGACCAAGTAATCTGCTTCTTAACTCGCTACCATTATTAGTTAATACTTTCTAACTTTATTACTTTTCCTAGTTTATTTTGCTTAAGATTCTCTTTCCTAAAATATGGTTCATCCAAAATTTGATTATTACTATATATATATATATATTTTATTATTTATTATTTATTTTTTTATTTTTATATATTTTTTTATTATATATATATATATATATATTTTAATTATATTTTTTTATTATTTTTTTTATTTTTTTATTATATATATTTTTAGAATAATAAAATTTTCTTCTTTTTTTTTTTGAATTTTACCCCCCAACTGAATTGACATTATCCTCAATGGAGAGGGAAGACAAATAAAAGGGTGAAAATTATGTTTGTTTATTTAGATGGGTTTTGAAGCTTATGATCCTTCTCCAGCCTTTTGTGGTCCTTCTCCAACTTAGCCTAAAAAGAGACTAAAAAGAACAAATTAGATTCAAGAAGTATTGGGTTGCCTCCCAATAAGCGCTAAGTTTATTATCTTCAGCCAGACAAAATGCAGTTTAATTCATTATGGTTCTATTAATTGTACTTGATCAATATTTTGATTTAATGATATCCCTTCGATATATGGTTTAAGCCTTTGGCCATTTACCTTAAAAAAATTTTTAGTCCTAGGATCATAGAGTTTAATTGCACCATGTGGGAATACGTGATTAACTATATAAGGTCCATCCCATCTGGATTTTAATTTTTCAGAGGAATAATCGAAGCCTTGAGTTAAATAACCAGACTTGTTGATTTGGCTCAAAGGTTTTCCTTGAAATATGTTTATCATGGAAGGCTTTCATTTTCTCCTTATAAATTTTTGAATTTTCATAAGCTTCTTGCCTTAATTCTTCTAATTCACTCAATTGTAACATCCGATTGGAACCAGCTTTGTTTAAATTAAAATTTAATTATTTTATTGCCCAATATGCTTTATGTTCAAGTTCTACCGGAAGGTGACATGCTTTTCCATAGATTAATCTATAGGGAGACATTCCAATAGGGGTTTTATAAGCTGTCCTATAGGCCCATAATGCATCATCCAATCGATCTGACCAATCATTTTAATCAGGCCTAATAGTCTTTTGTAAGATATTCTTGATTTTTCTATTAGAGACTTCTACCTGACCACTTGTTTGCGGATGGTATGGTGTAGCTATCTTATGTGTCACCCCATATTTTCGTAATAAAGTTCAAAATTGATGATTTGTAAAATGGGTATCCCCATCACTAATGATAGCACGTGGAAATCCAAACCTGGAAAAGATATTCTTCTGAATAAATTTTAGGACTACTTTATGATCATTGGTTCGTGTTGCTATTGCTTCAATCCATTTAGAAACATAATCGACAGCTACCAAAATGTATTCAAATCCATTGGAAGGTGGAAAAGGTCCCATAAAATCAATTCCCCATACATCAAAAATTTCTACTACTAAAATGGGGTTCAAAGGCATCATGTCTTTCTTTGAAATATTCCCTAAGGCTTGACACTTAAAACACTCCTGACTAAAAGTATGGGCATCCTTAAATAATGTTGGCCAATAAAAACCACTCTGCAATACTTTGGCCGTAGTTTTTCGTCCAGAAAAGTGTCCTCCACAAGCAAGAGTATGACAAAATTGTAAGATACTCCATTGTTCAGATTCAGGAACACATCTACGAATGATTTGATCAGCACAAATTCTAAAAAGCTCAGGATCTTCCCAAAAATAATATTTGATTTGAGCAAAGAATCGATCCTTTTCATTCTTAGACCAGCCATCAGGAATTTATCCTATGACTAAGTAATTGACAATATCTTGCAAACCAAGGAGTCTTTGTATGTGAAACTGTTAACAATTGTTCATCTGAAAAAGATTCTCTGATTGATACAGGTTCATTATCTTTCAACTAGGATCCTAGACAGATGGTCTGCTACAACATTTTTAGATCCCTTCTTATCTCGAATTTCAATGTCAAATTCTTGTAACAGTAAAATCCATCTAATTAATCATGGTTTAGCATCTTTCTTTGAGAGCAGGTATCTCAAGGCTGAATGATCCGAGTAAATTATGATTTTTGATCCTAATAGATATGATCTAAACTTTTCTAGGGCAAACACAATGGCTAGCAACTCTTTTTCAGTGGTGGTATAATTCATTTGTGCTTCATTCAGAGTTCTACTAGCATAATAGATCACTACAGGATATTTGTTTACCCTTTGGCCTAGGACAGCTCCTATGGCAAAATCTGAGGCATCGCACATAATTTCAAAAGGTAGTGACCAATTAGGAGGTTGTATGATTGGAGCTTTGGTCACAGCTTCTTTTAAGATTTCATAAGCTTTAAGACAATTTTCATCAAAGTTAAAAGAAACATCCTTAGCGAGCAGATTACACAAAGGACGAGAAATTTTAGAGAACTCTTTGATGAAGCGACGATAGAATCCTACATGACCAAGAAAAGATCGAATTTGTTTGACAGAAGTGGGAGGAGGAAGTTTAGAAATTAGTTCAACTTTAGCTTTATCTACCTCAATCCCTTTCTTAGATACTATATGTCCTAAAACGATCCCTTCTTGAACCATGAAGTGGCTCTTTTCCCAGCTTAACACTAGATTAGCCTCAATACATCATTTTAATATTTTCTTCAAATTGTTGAGGCAACTCTCAAAAGATTCTCCAAAGACTGAAAAGTCATCCATGAATATTTCTAAGAAATCTCCTATCATGTCTGAAAATATTGACATCATGCACCTTTGAAAAGTTGCAGGTGCATTACATAATCCGAATGGCATTCTATGGAAAGCAAAGGTTCCATAGGGACATGTAAAGGTGGTCTTTTCCTGATCTCCTGGGTAGATTGCTACTGATTGCTATCTGATTGTATCCTGAGTATCCATCTAAAAAGCAAAAGTATTGTTGGCCTGCTAGTCTTTCTAGGATTTGATCGATAAAGGGTAAGGAAAAGTGATCTTTTCGGGTGGTTGTATTGAGTTTTCTATAATCTATGCAGACACGCCACCCAGTGGAAAGTCGTGTTGGTACTAAGTTTCCATGTTCAGTGCGGACAACCGTAAGTCCAGATTTCTTTGGAACAACTTGTGTAGGACTCACCCAGTGGCTGTCAGAGATAGGATAAATAATTCCAGCATCTAACCATTTAATTACCTCTTTCTTGACTACTTCTTGCATGTTAGGGTTAAGCCATCTTTGCATCTCTCGAGTTGGTTTGGCATTATCTTCTATATAAATATGGTGCATGCATATTGATGGACTAATTCCTTTTAAATCGACGACGGTCCACCCTATGGCCTCCTTATATGTTTTTAGAATATTTACCAATTGGTTTTCCTGTTCAGTAGTTAAGTTGGAAGCAATTATTACTGGTAGGGTTTTCTTTGATCCTAAAAATATACATACTTAAGTGATTCAGGTAAAGGTTTTAGTTCAAGTTGTGGTGGGGCCTGAATTGAAGGACGTAGTGGTTCAATTTTTCGCTCGGGTAAGGGCTCAACTTTCACTGACCAAGGTAATGAATGTGATGGTTGAGGTGAATTAAGCAGGGCATTTACTTCCTGGGTTTGAGTTTCTTCAGTGGGTTCATCATCTTGCAGTAAATCTAAGGAGGAATTAGATTCAACTATTTCATCTATCTGATTGATTACAAAGCAGTCTTCCTCCTCTTGGGTGTACTTTGGGGTATTAAAAATATTAATTCTTACTTTTTGATTCCCAAAAGAAATGTCCATAGCTCCCATTTTTTACAATTGATATTGGCATTGGCAGTTGCTAAGAATGGACGTCCTAAAATTATGGGATTTTGGTTCAGCTCTTGGGATGGTTCCATGTCAAGTATGAGAAAGTCTACTAGGAAAATAACATTTGTCTACTCTAACTAGAACATCCTCAATCAAACCACGGTGGTATTTTTATAGATCTATCAGCTAATTGCAAAATGAACTGATGTGGGTTTTAATTCTCCAATCCCAAATTTTTCATAAACCGAGGTTGGAAGTAGGTTTACACTAGCTCCTAAGTCTAGTAATGCTCGGTTAAAGGTTATACCTCCAATAACACATGAAATTAAGGGTGCACCAGGATCTTTCATCTTTTGAGGTATTGGATTTAACAGGACCGCACTTACATCCTCGGATAGCATAACTCTTTTGGTGGTTCGTGGCTCACGCTTTTGGGTGCAGAGTTCTTTAAGAAATTTAGCATAGGCTGGGACATGCTGAATTGCATCGAGGAGGGGTAAATTAATATGAACTTGTTTAAATAGTTCCATTAGCTCCTTGTTGCGTGTTTCTTGCTTTTTACGAGAAGAGCCTGCTTCTAAGGCCGAAGGAAACGGGGCTTTGGGTTTATATGTCTCAGCTAATTCATCTGTTCTCTTCTTTTCTTTATCCATCTTATCAGTGTCAGTACCAGTCTTAAGCTCAGGTTCTTCTATATGATTATCCTCTTCTTCAAATTTCTCATCTTGGCTAACATCAGTATTGGCCTCTATCACCTGGTCTTGGTATGGGTCCTTAAGAATCCTACCACTTCTAAGTTCAGATATTGCTTTGGCATTTTCTAATTGGGGGTTCTTAGGTGGAATGTTAGATGGATGAGTAAATCTCAGGTGGTTGATAGACATTGGATGGATTGTTTTTAGGATTTGCAATTGGTTGGCTTGGTAATTGACCTGGTTCTCTCCTCATGCTAGACTCAGCTAATTATCCTATTTGAGCTTCTAGCCTGGCAATTGATTGTTGTTGGCTTAGAATTAATTGTTGAAGTTGATTGAATTTATCATCGGCTAGATTGGTCTGTTGATGAGGAGGTGGGTATGAGGGCTGATTATAATACAGTGGTTGAGAAGACTGACTAGGTTGTCCCTTATTATAGGCATAGTTCTGGTACTGGGGCCTATTTTGATAATTTTGAACTGGTGGGATTTGAGTCTGAGCCTGAGTCTGTTGTGGTTTTCCAAGAGAAATTAGGATGGTTTCTCCAACCAGGATTATATGAATTTGAATATGGGTCATTAAGTGGTTTGGAGTAACCTTGAGCAGCTTGGACTTGTTCTTGGATAAGAGGTGGTAATTGTGCAGCCGTGGGACATTCGCTTACATGATGTGTTGGACTAGCACAAATAGAGCAAATCTCCTGATAATTAGAAGCTGGTGTGTATTGTGTAGGAGATTGTTGACCTAGATTTAGGAATTGATCTAATTTCTGGGCAATAAGATCGACTTTATCTAATTTTTGTGCTATTATGTTCAAGTTTGTCTTAGAATTAAGTTCTGGAGTTTTGATCTCATAAATTCCTGTCCGTTTTTGTTGAGAAATTGATCTTTCATAAGAGGATAATGAAGCATGGTTAATAGAGTTTTCACTTAAGGTTTCAAATAAGGTATAAGCTTCATCCTCACTTTTGCTCATGAATGCACCTCCACAGGATGCATCAACCATCTGCTTATATTGATCTCCTAAACCTTCATAGAAAGCTTGTACAATTTGCCACTTAGATAGACCATGGTGTGGGCATTTTCTAAGAAGTTCCTTAAGTCTTTCCCATGATTCATGAATTTGTTCCCCTGGAAGCTGAGCAAATCCTGTGATGGCTCGCCTCATAGTATTGGTTCATCCTATGGGATAAAATTTCTTAAGGAATTCATGTTGCATCTCTGCCCATGTTTGAATTGTTCTTCCTAATGTGCCAAGCCAGTACTTGGCTTTATCTTTTAATGAGAAAGGGAACAAGGTCAGTCTAAGGGCATCATCAGAAAAATTCTTGAATTTTTACCGTAGAGCAGATTTCTAAGAATTCATCCAGATGTTTGTAAGGGTCTTCATTGGCATTTCCCATAAAAAGATGGGAGCATCTGGATTGTGGTCGACTTGATCTCATAGTGGCTAGCAGGGATATCAGGTATGTGGATGCAAGTCGATGGATTGTAGGTGGAAGGAATAAAGTATTCCTTCATCTGCCTAGGTGGTTCTTCACGATTTTCAGCCATTTGATTATCTGATCTTAAATGAATTAGTCTTTCAATTTTAGGATCTGGTTTAACTAGGTCAGATAAAAGTGATCTTCTACCGTGCATGTACTAGTGCAATCTGATATATGGTTCAAGATATATATTTTTTTTATTATTAAAAAAAATAATTTTTTTTAATTATTTTTTTTAAGAAAAGAAGAGAGAAAGAAAGAAGAGGAAAAATCCTAAGGAGTCTTAAATCTGGAGATGATAGAGAGGAGTTAATTTGTGGTTTATGTTAGATGTTATTTGGCAAACAAGTTAGGTAATCAATCCTGACTAAGAGTTATCCTAGATCTAGACAGCTCCTAACTGCCAAGATCACCTTCGAGCCCTCCAAATAGAGGATTAGCCAATCAACTGGCCAAGTAAGTGTAAAGTCGGTGGGAGTCCCTCCGTTGCTTGCCTTAGACACCAATTGTGCTTGGCCAGGTAAGCAAACAAAACCAATTAAGTAACCACCTTCCTTCGGGCCCAGTCATCCTTGAACCACTTTCTTAGACACCAATCCAATTGATTAACCCTAACTTGGTTCAACTCTTAGGATTTCTTGTCCTATTGAGCTCGAATATCCTTAAGGGTTAATGTCTAATTGATTTTAAGAGTTAAGGTTTGGGTTAATGCAGGATGCTGGTTGGTTGTTTGTGGGCCAAGGAAGGGTGATCAAATCCCCACCTTATCTTATTTAATGGGTTATGCCCTTAATTTGGTTTAATATTAAATATGCAAAAAAAAGAAAAAAAAAATTCAATCAAAGAGTTCTATGCAATTTAAACTAACTAATTAAATTCTAAAAGGCTTACCTTGCCTCCAGCAATCACCAAAAATAAGAATAAAAACTAATATGATGGATGCTCTAAACAATTAGAATTTCTAATCTTGTGATGAGAAAGTAGGTAATTTTTAATTAATTTAAAAATAAAGCAAACATTAAAAATAAGGAAAGAGATCTAGGGTTTAGGAATGATCTCACCGAATCAGATTGAGTGTTTTATTCGTGCCCTAATCTTCCTTGTTCCTTTTTTCTTTTCTATATTTTTTTTCTACAAAATAAATAAAAAATAATGAGTAGGCAGTAAAAAAATTCAAAGAAATGAAGAAATTTTAATTTTTATGCCTCTCCAGCAACAGCGCCAAAAACTTGATAGGAGCATGATGTTGTCATTAAGACACCGTATTCATCTATTTATTTTCAACTCTTTACTTTTTAATTAAAAATTATGAAGAGAGTAGTAAGTCGGGTCGAATCCACAGAGAGGCAATGATTTATTTCTAAAATCTTTGATTCTTTTAATTTTTATTATTATTTTTTTAAAAAAAGGAAAGGAAGAATTTTTGAAAATTAAAGTTAGAAAATAGATTTATAAATAAAAGTAGAATTTAAATTATATAAAAATATATTTGATACTAAGATCTACTATTTAGATCTTAGCAACTACTTGCAATAAAATTAAAAAGTAATAAAGAATAAATAATTTAAAGAGCTAGAATTGAAAAGAATAATGAAACTTTTTTTATTAAATTTAAAACTCAGATGCAGAATTTAAATACAAAAAATTAAAGAAAATTTAGAATTTTAATATAAGAAATTAAAGAAAAAGAAAGAGAAAACTAGAAGGAGGTTGCAGATCAGGGTAGGCATGGAGATGGCATAGAAGACCAGCTCTTCTTCTTAGCACTGCAACTTTGAAGTAACCTTTAACCCAGAGCTTGGCTTCCACCCTGTACCTTAGCTTCTCTTCCACCCGATCTCCCCTTAATTAGAGGCTTAGGATCCTTTTTATAGAGCTAGGAGGGTTGGATATTTATTTCTAAAGGCAATGTGGGACTAATTGCCTTTGTAATCATCAAAATTTGAATAAAATTTGAATAAAAATGACTCTGATATAACTCTAGTAAGTCTGGTGAAATTTGGCCATTCAATAGGAATCGAACGGTCCAAAAATCATCAAAATCGGATGCGTATCAGCCTAGATTAGGTCGGATCAATTTTTGACCGTTGGATCGTGCTTGATGGAGGAATTTACGCCGTTGATCACATGCCTGAGAGTTTGATCGCTGTCGGGAGCCTTCTGGACCATCGGATTGAGGCTGAAATCAAGCATTACCGTCCGATGGCGATCCAAGTGAAATCGATAATCAAAAAAAATGTTGACCGTCCGATCTTGACCATAAACAACCACCACCGCACGATCGCGCTTTTATTGTTCCCATGGACCACGTGGACCGACCATATCATGCACCGCAATCAATCAGTGCCTTTTATTGATAGATGAAAAGACCAAAATGCCCTATGAGCCATGATGAATTTTCTGTAAATCCTTTAGGGGTCTAGATCTACCATGTGGCAGGCTCTGATTCACTGGTGTCTGCTGAGCTGGCGGTCTACACTGTGCTATAGACCGGCTGATGGCTTCTGAGCTTGAGTCGACTAGTATGGATGGCTTGGCGCGCTAGCTTGGTCGGCTTGGCTCGGCACATCTGGACGTGCCGGCTGCTACGGCGTGGCGGCTTAAGCCGTTTGAGCCGTATGTTATTTTTTTTCATATTAATTTTTTTTATTTTATTTCTTTAGAAATTCATATCTTTTCCGTTTTAGCTCCGTTTTGCTCCAAACTTATTTCGTTATGATTAAAAAAATGAGCTCTTTTTATTGATTATAAAATTTTATTTTTTAATTTTTATTATTTTTTAATTAAATTTTTAATTAATAAAAATATGAATTTTTCAAAAATTATATATAAATTGATTATTAATTCTTAAAAATTAATATCAATTAATTGATAAATTAATACTTTTATTGGTGAATTTATGATGCTTATCAGATGGTTCTTAAATTAGTTCACGATCAAATGATAGGTTGTTAATGAGGACAATAACCTATCGAGTATAGATCGCTGTATGACATAAGCATTGGTTATTTTCATAATCAAGTGGTGTGGAGATACTGATATAACATGTAGGTGAGATGTAGGAGTACATCTACACTGAGCATGATCAATGTAGTACTTTACTATCAAGAGTAGCTAGTTAAGGCTTATGGGTATAAATGTCACTCCGACCTGAGATCACCATGATGACTTGCAAGCAACTCACTATGCTTTGGTGCTGAACTACGTATATTTCTAATACAGCAATAAAAGATTTCTAGATACAGTCAAGTACTTATAGAGTCAGTGTGTGAGTCAAGATGGGATTGACCACTCCTGATTAATTTTAGAAAGCTAATATCTCATTATATTTTAATTTAGCAAAATCTAGGTCTGGATAATTCTCATGAGAAGTCATGAGATTTACAAAATTTTGAAACATAATATGGATGACTTGTATGAATGTCGACAGCTAAATCGAAGTCATCCTGAGCATTATTGATCAAAGAGATGAATTATACGATAACCATAGGCTAGGGTATCATTACTAGATGGTCATTTTGATTGATATAAAAATTAGATCCTGTACTACTGACTTAGGTTTAAACCTATGAGATTACACACATAAAAGATTACTACTTGATTAGATGGTTGATCGATGATTGAGAATCATTCAGTAATCAAATCATCAATGCAATTGATGATCGATCAAGTGCAAGTATTACAGGAGGATCGATTAGCAATTGATTGCTAATTGACTTAATTTGATTGAGCAATCAGGCTGAGATTTAGTCTATTTGAATTAAATTTAATTAGAATTAGTTTGGACTTGATTGGGTCAAGTCCAATTGGTTTATTGGATAAGCCAATTACAAGAAAGATTGAATCCATATTTGATTTGGATTTGAGTACACCTAATTTTTAATTAAGTTAGATTTTAAATCAGATTTAAATATGATTTAATCTGATTTCATGAGGCTCCTAGTTGGACTAGAATTCTTTTTAATTAGGTTGAGTTAATTCTAATTAGAATAGGACTTAATTAGGTTTGACCTATTCTTAATAGAAGAGTCCTAGTTGGACTAGGTCTTCTTCTATATCCCTTGCACCATACCCTCAAAGTCCTCCATGCCCCATGCCAATTTTTTGGACGTTTTATGTGAGTTTCCTCACATCTAAGAAAAGTCCCCACGCCCCATATATCTGATGGTTTTGGAATAAAATTTTGACTTAGTCAAATTTGGCAATTAGTTTTGCATTAGACTATTTGATAGAGTTCCAAGATTCCAAAAATCTACTCCTCTTATTATGGAATTTTGTTTCATGCCTCACCTTATTTATGCACCCTTTTTCCTTTCTTTTTAGTGTTTAATTCCTGATGTTCTATGCACAAAAATATGGGTTGGCATCCAAGAGTTGGATGCCACCCAAACTCTTTGTTTGAATCCCTAAAATTTAGGGATTTGACCAAGTCATTATTGGTTATTGGGTGCCTCCTTTTTAGGAGGAAGTTGGCATGAAAACCTTCAGATTTTCTGCACAAAAATTGAGAAAGAAAAGGAGAGGGCATGGGCAGTTTGTGCACCAACATCCTTGGAGAAGAGAGTTTCTTTTGGACATGAATTTTTCATGTCCTATAGAGAAAGAAAGGAAGAGAAGATTGTCTTCTCTAAAGTTCTTTCCAGGTTTCTTTTCCTCTCCATTCTTTGAGGAATTGTTTCTTGAAGAAAATTAGAGAGAAAGAGATCAGGGGTGTGGAGGATTGGTGCTCCAAGTTGTTGGGGCGATGTGGTTTCTTCTGGACATGATATGATCATATTCTGATGAGAAAAAAAGAAGAGAAGATGGTCTTCTCTTAGGATTTCTTTGAGAGATCTTTTCTTCTCAATATTTGAGGAATTTTTCTATGAGAAAAGTTAGAAAGAAAGATATCTAGAGCATGAAAAATTCTAGAGAAGGTCTCCTCTTGTCCAAGTATGAAGACCTATTTAGGACATCAATGGTTGACATCCTGAAAGAGAAAATAGGTCTCCTCTTAAAGAATTTTCTTTAGGCTTTTCTTTTTTATTTTTAAAAAATCCAAGAGTTAGACTTCTCTCTTAATCCTTCTCTTATTCTTCATCTCTTGGAGGGTCCAAGAGATCTAAAGAATTTTTTTTTACAGATCGACCATTAGGAGGGATCCATGAGAAGCTAGCACTTCGAGTGGATCTTTGTTTGACGAACCTCTGATCTGCATAGCGATCTTGTGTGGATTATCTGTAGAGGCCGGACATGCTGTGTTGCTCTAAGCAATGAGAACAACATCAATTTTTAGCTATAGTGTACTCGACCTATATGAAGGTAAGAGATTTAATCTCTTTTCTGATCTAAATGTGATCTAGGATTTTTAGAAGTGTTCTAAATCTAAGATATTGATATGATCAATACCAATCTATGATCTATTTTTTAGATTTATTCATGCATCATGATATGTTATAGATCCTAGATATAGTATTTAGTGATTAGATCACATGCATAAATAGGTTAAATAATTTAATCTATGTCTTCTGCTGCATCTAGTTTTGAAAAAAAATTAAAATGAATGCATGAAATATTGCATGATTTTTCAACAATGGTATCAAAGCACTGGATTATTTTATGACATGATCATGCTTGCATTAAAATAAATCTAAAAATAAAAATTAAAGATTGTACATACTGATCAGAAGGTTGTCCTATTGTAAGGTTAACCCCTTACAATGAAAAGATTGTCCAAGTATATGCTGATCTGAATTTTTGAATCATAAATAAGTTTGAAGTGATCTAAATAATTTTATGATTCAATTTTTTAATTTTAAATTTAAATATTAAATAAATATTTGATCTATTATTAATTATTTAGATTAGATCTAAATAATGTAGGATTGCACATACTGATTATAAGGTTGTCCTGTTGTAAGGTTTATCCCTTATAGTGTAAAGATTGTCCTAGCATGCGCTAATCTACATAATCTAAATCATAAATATGTTAGATAAGATCTAAAATAATTTATCATTTATTTTTATACTTTAAATTTAATATTAATTAATTTATGATCTGATTTTGATCATTTAGATAAGATTCATATGATGTGTTTCATATTTAGATCTACATCCTCATATTACATATGCTTGATATGTTGTTTTGATTTTTGAATCTAGAAAGTATATGTATGCATGTATGCTTTGTAGAATTTAAATTGAGAATTTACTTTTTGCAAAATTCTAGATTCAAAGCCCTAGGACATGATCTAAATATTGAAACAAATCAGATCTAAAACTATGAATTGAATGTGATTCAATGTAAATTGTTTACAAACTTGAAAATATTTTAAATAATAAAATCAAAAACTAGTTCTGAGATTTCGAACTCCAACCCATAAGCCTCAAACTTAATTAAGAATTAAGTGATTGTTTAGGATCTAGGTTTGTGATTTGAAGATCCTAAGTCAATTTCATAAATCATGGGTTAAAGGGTTATAAGGTAGCTTTGATTAGGTCATTAACTAGGTTAAACCTAAGGTTAGATTAAATATCGACTAAGTTAAGAAATTGATCAAACCTAATTAATAGTTAATTAGGATTAGGTCATTTCTTCTCTATAGATCAATTCAATAGTTGTAGTTGATCAAAATCCATACATCTAACAAATAGATCTGATCATGGTTCAGTGGTTAAGCCCAAGTCTTGAGGTAGACCAAATCAAAACTGACAAACTGATTGGTGTCTAAGGTAAGTTTGACATTTCTAGACCGGTGGTCTTTAATTGGTAGCCTACTTGTATAGCTATTTCTAATGGTGTCTAAGGCAAGCTTTGGTAGACCATCCCATCGATCTCACTTATCTGACCAATGTGGTTAGCTTCTGATTAAGTTGTTTATTGATTCATGCTGACCAATGTCACATAGAAAATTAATGAGATTGATTTTATTCAGTGAGACTGATCTAGGTATCCATGGACCAAAATTGATCCTAATCCTCATCAATGACTTAAGAAGTTAGTGGAAGGATTAGACTTAATGAAGTCAGTAGGAGCAATTTGGTCAATGTCTTCTCTATCCTCAAATCACTAATAATTTAAATTCTCTAAACTTATTATGTTCCTAAAATGACAAAGTTATGGGGATAACCAATTCATAGCCTCTTATTAAGTTGGATGATAATGGGTCCATTAACTCAATAATCATTGGAGGCCCAAAGGCCTGGTGCTTATTGACTAATTGAATTATCATTCATAATATGATGACTTGGAAGTATCTTCTAATGATGGTTAGATTGACCAACCAAAGTTGAGCTTAATCATTCATTAATTAGATGCACCAAGTATAGTCATGTTAATGGTTGGACCTAACCAGATCTTTTCAGTGGAGGCCAAAGCCTACTGATTAGATTTCGATGGCAAAATTAAATTACTAGAAGTTATTTGGAGAAATAGTTAGTTAAAGAACCTACCTATAAATGCACATGGGTTGACCGACTAAAGTTGGGCTTATGTGTAGTCTATGTGGATTCTAGTACCTACTAGAAAATTAAAGTAATTTCTCGAATTGGAGGTAGAGACTACAAATTCGCATAAAATAGTGGAAGAACCTTTAGACTAATGTCCAAGTCTTTAGGCTTAAAATAATTCATATATATTAGATCATTATTCTCTTTTCTTTAGATTAAGGCTAAACTCTAATTGCTCCAATCACTGTCAGATAGTGATATACTTATGGGATCCAACTTCGATAATCAGTATTGAAAGTTGAACTTCGTTCAGCAGCATGAAAAAATTCGTGCTGGGGCTTATTGGTCCAGTCTAAACAATAAGTCTAAGAATAATCCAAATTAAGTAAAGTGCTTCTATTATTAGAAACAAGGCTATAGAAAGAAGTATTGTCATGAATATCTTGCTTTTCTTGACTCCAATAGGCTGAATAAGATAAAGAAGCAAAGAGTTGCTCATCAAGGATGTTATATAGTAATACCTTGTAATTTCTCTATTTCTAATTCTACTAACTAGGTATCAAATATCAGTAGTATTATGCAATTTATTGCAAGGACTACAAGTAAGTAGAAAGTTTGAAAATGGTGAGAGATTTCTGAATATTGGGGATGAAAGTCATGTTTCAATCCTAGCTTTAGAAATTATCGACCTCATTTTCAATACAAATGTTATCATTTTGAGTGATTATCACTATTGTCCATTATTTATGATAAATATGATCTTTATTAGCCTTTTGGCTAGAGATGGTTATCATATATTTATAAAGAGAGATTATTATGATATCATTATGAATAATATTTCAATAATACATGAACAATAAAGAAATGACATTTAATATTTACACGCCTTGTTAGTGTAATGTACACATCTAATAAACACCCAGGTTAGATAATGTCATAGATGTCTATCTTTGATATTTAGGCTCAGTCATACTAACAAGAACAGGATAAATAGGTAAGCTTTAGAGAAAAATCTCGATATCAATGATTGTGAATCATTGTCAATCTATGAGTCTTGTCTTCTTGGAAAGATGACAATGTCACCTTTCATGACAAAAGATGAAAGAGCCGATAAAGTTCTATGTCTCATACACAGTGATGTATGTGGACCTATGAACTTAAGTGCCAAACAAGGATATCAATATTTCATTGTAATTATAGGTAACCTATCTAGGTATGGGTACATCTAGCCTAAATCATTTGAAATATTCAAATGATTCAATAATGAAATGAAAAAATAAACTAGAAAATTTATTAAAACTCCTCGATCAGATCGAGGAGGTGAACACTTATCTAGTGATTTTTTGATATATCTAGAAGAAAATAGGATTCGCTTATAATAGAATCCTCTCGAAACACCACAGGTTATTGGTGTATTGGAAAGAAGAAATCAAACTTTGTTTGACATTATTCGATCCATAATGAGATTTGCTAGTCTGCCTGCTTTAAAGTTATGCTCTTGGAACTACTTATTTTACTCAGAAAATATTCCAAATAAATCTATTGCAAGGACTCCATATGAGATATGGACCTAACAGAGGCCTAGACTCTCTCATCTTTGGGTTTAGGATTGTCTAACCTATGTCAAATATTTACATAGATAAACTTGGACCTTGGTCTGATAGGTGTTTATTTATAGGTACCCTAAGAAAACTAGGGGTTCTTTGTTCTACCATACTGAAGAATATAAGATGTTCATCAGTAGTAAGGCATTCTTTTTGGAAAAAGAGTTTCTTAGAAATGAAATTGATGCCACTAAAGTTGAACTTGAGGAAGTTCGATTGGTAGAACAAATCGACACAATCTAGTAAACCTACTAAACCAGATTTGATTAGATCAAACCTGAAGTCCATTAATTTGATACCATTAAGGAGATCCAATAGAGTACCACGTTAGCCAAATAGATACTTCGATATCTAGGTCCGAAATAGTGATCCTATTGATCTCGATGAGAACAACAAGGATCCGATCATCTATATGAATGCCATGCAGAGGTCTAACTCTGAGAAGTGGTCTGAAGCCATGAAATCTAAATTGAAGTCCATAAAGATCAATAGTATATAGATACTAGTTGATCTACCTAAAGGAATAAAATTCAATAGGTACAAATGAATACCTATAAAGCCCGTTTAGCTACTATCTCAGGGTTGGAACATGCGATCAGATTATATGTCTTCATTATGAATAGAGAAGAATCCTACATCTATAAATGGATAAATGATTCTGCAATGTTATTCCTTGTGTTGTCTGTGGATGATAATTTCTTAATCAAAATTGACATTCCAGCATTATAGGGAATAAAGGTTTAGCTATCATCTTATTTCTCCATGTAGGATTTGGGAGAAGCATCCTTCATCCTAAGGATGAAGACCTATAGAGATAGATCTATAAGGATGCTTGGATTATCCTAATTCATATACGAGACCAGATATGGCATACTCACTAAAGATAGTGAGCGGATACCAGTCTGATCCAAGTCAGAACCATTGAAAGATTATATAGACAATCCTTAAGTATTTGAGAAATATTAAGATCCAGTGACTCGTGCATGAAGAAATTGACTTAAAACTTATGGAATATTTTGATTCCATTCTTTAGTCAGATAAAGATGACAGCAGAAGAGTGTCGAGTCATAAATTTATCCTAATTAGAGGAAGCAATTTGCTAGAAAAGTTTCAAGCAGAATTGTACAGTCTATTCTGTTAGTGATGTAGAGTACATCATGGCACTTGATGCTGCCATAAAGGCTATGTGGTGGCATAAGTTTATTAGCAAGCTGGGAGTGGCACCCTCCATCAATGATCTAGTCCTAATGTAGCACTGGAGCCATAACTCAGGCTAAAGAACTAAAGATACACCACAGGACTAGTATATTCTGCATTGCTATTACCTTATCCAAAAGATTTTGGATCAGGATGACGTCGACCTACAGAAGATCGATGGAAAAGAAGAACTTGACCAATCCATTTACTAAAGCCTCGAAACTAAAAAGTTCTATGAACTCAAGTGAAAGATAGGTATTTGATATTATTCTGATTGGCTTGAGTCCAAGTAGGAGTTATTAGGAAATATATCCTAAAGCCAATCATCTAAGTAGTAAATGATTGTGATTTGTATATGAATTATCAAATAATAATTATTATTTGGCTTATTCATCATAAAAATTTTATCTTCCTTAAATGAACTCCTATGTTATGATGAAGTTCTTAGAACCATAATTAATCGATAAAGAAGAATTTATCGGATGGTTCTTGAATTAGTTCACGATCAAATGATAAGTTATTAATTAGGACAATAACCAATCCAGTATAGGTCGCTATATGTAATATGCATTGGTTATCCTCGTAACTAAGTGGTGTAGAGACACTGGTATAGCATGCAGGTGGGATGTAGGAGTACATCAGTAAACAACCAATGTAGTACTCTACTATCAAGAGTAGCTAGTTAGAGCTTATGGATATAAGTATCCCTCCTATCTAAGATCATCATGGTGACTTGCAAGCAACTCACTATACTTTGGTGCCGGACTACCTGTAATTCTAATATAGCAACAAAAGGTTTTTAGGTGCAGTCAAGTATTTATAGAGTCGTGTGTTAGTCAAAATGGAATTGATCACTCCTGATTAACTTTAGAAAGTGAATGTCTCACTATTTTTTAATTTAGCAAAACCTAAGCCTAGATAATCCTCATAAGAAGTCATGGAATTTACAAAATTTTGAAACACAATATGGATAACTCGTATGAGTGTTGACAGCTAATTCGAAGTCATTTTGAGCATTACTGATCAAAGGAATGAATTATACGATAACCATAGATCAAGATTCTAAGAATGTTGCTTTGCATACATTCAACCTATCTGAACGTCAAGTACCATTGCTAGATGGTCATTCTGACTGGTACAGGAATTGATCCCTATACTATCAGTTTAAGTTCGAACCTATGAAGTCATACACATAAGAATTTATAGTTAGATGTGTGTGCCCTAGAAGCCAAAATTGGCTGACACTTGTAATACACTTCTAAGGATAAAATTATAATTTTAACTATAAATAATAAAATAAATTATTTTCTATCATAAATGTGTATTTAGTATCTGTGATACATCCCTTGAGTTAATGGTAATGATAATTCTTATTTTCAAGAGTTGAAAATTTAAGACAAGAATTTACATTATTAACTCATAAAATGCTCCTGACCGTAGGATCATCATGAGGATGGTGATTGATCTAGAAGGTTGATGTACGATTGCTTGTTTATAGTAGATGAGTCTTGAGTCTACGGTGTGGAGACCCAGAGTGAGAGTATAGGTACTCGTTAGAGAATGAGACACTGAGCGTGACCACCTCAAGTAGTCATAAGGAAGTCTACCTTCTCATCGATGACTGACTCGAAGCTGCAGTGGTATGTCTGGTTCTTTAATCTGAGGTACCACCTCAAGTAGTCATAAGGAAATCTACCTTCTCATCGATGACTGACTCAAAGCTGCAATGGTATGTCTGGTTCTTTAATCTGAGGTGCATCGACAGTTCACCTTGAGGGTGTTATAGTTTGACTACACCATGACTCGATCTCCTAGCCATTTGGAACCCTGAGGTGTATGTTGGCTATAGCATGTTCATTATAGAAATTGGATTGCACCAAGAGGAAATCTATCTACCTCGGTGGATGAGGAGCAACCCTATGATGATCATGAGAATCAAGTCCATAAGCCCATGTCCATGATAGAGTGAAATAATAGAAAGAGTTTCTATTAAGGTTTTCACATCGGACTTGAATCAAATGATTAAATCATATGATAGAAATTAGGGTTTGATGAGTTCACCTTAACCCTAATCTGATCGAAACTCAGGAAAGAAGAACTTAAACACACAAGTAGCTGCACCAAGAGGTTCATTTTAAGTTTTGATGGGTTGCCATCATATACTGCTAGATATCACCGATGAATTTTGGGAGCAATTAGAATAATTTAGATGATCAATCATTCTAATTGTCTGAATCAAAAGAGTTTTGATCCATCAAAAGGAGTTTCGATGATGTCGATGATGGAGATCATGACATATCCCATTACCATACAGAACTGAACCTAACTGGATCATACAAATAAGGGTTTAGATCTGGATATCATCAATTAGACTAATCCAATTCAATTGATTTGAATTAGATTTAATTAGGTTCAAGAAAATCATGCTAGCACATGATTGAGCCTAACGTTCTCCTTTTATTATCATTAAAAGTTATCTCGACTGAGCCAAATTAGTTTATGCTCACTCATGTATCTTTATTTGATCTGTCTAGAGCTTGTCTAGGTCAGAAAAGGGTTGCCTTAATTTATTAGATAAATTTGAGACAACATCTACCATTTTTTATCACCTACTAATTCTTGTCCTTTGACTTTGGTCAAACATTGACCTTTGACTCTTGGACATCTGTGAAGAAAAAATCCTAATTTTTCAGATCAGGTTCATTCAGATCTGATTGGATCAAGAGATATATTTTAAAAAAAATTTTTTTTGATCTGAATCAGATCTGGGATGTTTTAGATCTAATCTTTATTATTCTAATAATAAAAATAAAATATAGATATATTAAATTATATTTAATTTACCTTGATGTAGGATAATCTTATTATCCGTTGATGATCCTATAAGCAGTGGAAGGTTCTGGATCTAGCCACACAAGTGCCTGACCTCTACCGGTATCCACTTAGACTAGATCTGGAGATCCTCTTCTTCTCTATCATGTCTTCAAAAATTAGATCTAAATCTGATTTGGAGGATTTTCAAAACAACTTTTGAAGATCAACAATTATCTTTTGCAGCAGTGCAGCCTTCTAGCTTTCTATCACCTTTCTCTCATCTGGATTGCACCAACTTAGATCCCAAACTACTTTAGACGTGGAGAGGAGAGGGAGAAGATGGTCTTGGCATGGAGGAGGAGGAGAGAGGCAGCCTTTGGGACATGGGAATTTTTCAGATGTTCCTTGAGTTGGGCGCAGGGTCTTATTTATAGACTACGCATGATCCAACTCCTCTTCTTCCCAACCAATCACAACTCTTCATGAAATCAGATCTAAATCTAATTAGTAAAAATAGAGTCCCTTGGATTCATCCTTATATAGTGCCTAAGATCAATCAAAGTTGGTTCTTAGGAGGAGTCTAATCGGAATCCAAAAAAGAGATGGAGTCCCTATCCAACAGGGACTCCTGGGCGCCTCCAGCTTGGGCGCACGCCACCCTTGGCGTGCGACCTCCTCCTTGCCAGGTTCTGATAGGGGGACAGGCCCCCACCAGCTCTCCAATAGGTGCGTGATAAGTGGACAGAAGTCAAAGTATCAATGGTCAACATTTGACCAGTCAAAGGTCAACTTTTGACCAAAATCAAAGGACGAGAAATGGTAGGTGACCAAAAATGGTAGGTATTATCTTACAAAATAAGGCAACCCTTTTCTGATCTGGATAGGCTCCAGTCAGACCAAGTGAAGGCCTCTGATTGAGCATGAACTTCTTTGGCTCAGTCAGGACAACTATTTATGATAGTAAAAGAAAAACATTAGGTTCAATCGAGTGCTAGCACGATTTTTTTGAACCCAATTGAATCTCATTCAGATCAATTGAACTGGATCAGTTCAATTGATGATCACCAGATTCAAACCCTTGTTTGTGTTACTCAGTTAGGTTCAGTTCTGTATGATAATGAGATATGTCATGATCTCTATCATTGACATCATCGAAACTCCTTTCGATGGATCAGAACTCTTCTGATTCAAATAGCTAGAATGATTGATCATCTAAATCATTCTAATTGCTCCCAAAATCCACCAGTGACACCTAGCAGTATATGGTGGCAACCCATCAGAGCTGAATGCGAACCTCTTGGTGCAGCTACCTGTGTGATTAAGTTCTTCTATCTTGAGCCCCGATCAGATTAGGGTTAAGGTGAACTCGTCAAACCCTAGTTTCTGTCATATGATGTAATCATTCGATTCGAGTCCGATGTGAAAATCTAAATAGAAACTCTTTCTATTATTTCACTCTGCCATGGCCATGGGCTTCTGGACTTGATTCTCATGATTATCATAGGGCTGCTCCTCTACCACCGAGGTAGATAGATTCCATCTTGATGCCATCCAGTTCCTACAATGAACATGCTATAGCCAACATACACCTCAGGGTTCCATATGGCTAGGGGACCGAGTAATGGTGTAGTCAAACTATAACACCCTCAAGGTGAACTGCCGATGCACCTCAGGTCAAAGAACCAGACACACTACTGCAGCATCGAGTCAGTCATTGACGAGAAGGTAGACTCCCTAATGACTACTCGAGGTGGTCACGCTCAGTGCCCTCGTTCTCTAACGAGTACCTGTACTCTCGCTCCGGTGTCTCCACACCGTAGACTCAAGACTCATCTACTAAAGAGAAGCGATTGTACACCAACCTTCCGGATCAATCACCATCCTCGTGATGATCCTATGGTCGGGAGCATTTTATGAGTTAATAATGATTATTCATGTCTTAAATTTTCAACTCTTGAAAATATGAATTATCATTACCATTAACTCAAAGGATGTATCACAGACACTAAATACACATATGTGATAGAAAATAACCCATTTTATTGATTATTAGTCAAAATTATAATTTTGCCCCTAGAAGTGTATTACAAGTGTCAGCCAATTCTGGCTTCTAGGGCACATATATCTAACAATCTCCCACTTGTCCTAAAGCCAATTGGCTACAAGTCTAAGTCCCATCTTCTCAAGGTGGGCTTCGATCTTCTGCTGGCCCAACGGCTTTGTAAGTGGGTCTGCCACATTATCTGCGGAGTTGACTCTCTTGACCTCGACGTAATCCTTCTCGAGGTAATCGCGGATGAGGTGGTATCGCCGCTCAATGTGCTTGGATTTCTGGTGAGACCTCGGCTCCTTAGCAAGGGCTATGGCCCATTGTTGTCGCAGTATAGAGGAATGGCATCTGATGGCATTACTCCAATTTCTGCAGCAAACTTCTTGTACCAGAATGCTTCCTTCGCAGCCTCTGATGCAGCGATATATTCTGCTTCCATGGTGGAATCTGCTATCACCGTTTGCTTGGAACTCTTCCAGCTGACAGCACCACCATTGCACACAAACAGACTCCCAGATGTCGACTTTCGATCATCTATATCGGACATGAAATCCGAGTCTGTGTATCCCTGGACTTGGAGTTCTCCGTTACCAAAGACCAACATCATATCCTTAGTTCTTCTCAAGTACTTAAGGATACATTTCACAGAAGTCCAGTGTTCTTCACCTGGATTTGACTGATATCTGCTTGTGACACTCACAGCATGGGCTATATCAGGTCGTGTACATAGCATGGCATACATGAGGCTCCCTATTGCAGAAGCATAAGGGATCTTGCTCATGCGTTCTATTTCCTCAGGTGTGCTGGGGCACATCTTCTTGGAAAGATGAATACCATGTCTGAAGGGTATTAATCCCCTCTTAGAGTTTTCCATACTAAACCTCTTTAGTACTTCCTCTATGTACATCTTCTGTGAAAGTCCTAGCATCCTATTCGGTCTATCCCTATAGACCTTAATTCCTAGAATAAAGGATGCTTCACCTAGGTCTTTCATGGAGAATTCCTTGGACAACCACATCTTTGACTGTGTCAACATGGGAATATCATTCCCAATAAGGAGGATGTCATCCACGTACAATACGAGGAAGACAACAGCGCTCCCACTGACCCTTTTTGAAAACACATGGTTCCTCTTCATTTTTGATGAAACCAAACTTTTTGATCACATCATTGAAAATGAGTGTTCCAGCTCCGAGATGCTTGCTTAAGTCCATATATGGACCTTTGCAGCTTGCAAACCTTGTGATCAGTATCACTGGATGTGAAACCTAGCGGCTGTTCCATATAGATATCTTCCTCAAGATATCCATTTAAGGAATGCCGTTTTCACGTCCATTTGCCATATTTCATAATCGAAATAGGCTGCAACGGCAAGCAATGTGCGGATGGATTTTAGCATAGCCACTGGAAAAAGGTATCCTGATAGTCAATGCCTTCGCATTGACTATAACCTTTTGCCACTAGTCTAGCCTTGAATGTCTCCACATTCCCATCTGCACCAATCTTTCTCTTGAAGATCCATTTACACCCAATAGGTACTATACCTTCTGGTGGATCTACCAAGGTCCAGACTTGGTTTGAGTGCATCGAGTCAATTTCTGACTGCATTGCCTCTAGCCATTTCTCAGGAGTCGATATCTGATATCGCCTCGTTGTAGGTTTTGGGATCATCACCATGAGCACCATTACCTATGAGGAACATTTTCTCTACTCCTCTGAAATAATACCTAAGTATCTTTCAGGGGAATGGGAAACTCTTTCGATCTACGAGGTGGAGGAGGTAGTGTTCTTATTGGCTCAACCTGATTTGGTTCCAATTGGTCCTTAGCTCATTGTACTTGTGAGACTTTCTCATCAAGCTTAATCTGCTTTCCAATGCCGCTATCTTGAATAAACTATTTTTCAAGAAAGATGGCATGTCGACTCACAATCACATTGTGGTCTTCTGGAATGTAGAAATAGTATCCTAATGACTCTTTAGGATATCCTATGAATCGAGCTCTAAAGGACCTAAACTCTAACTTGTCCGCTTGTTGTCTTTTGACATGAGCCGGACAACCCCAAATTCTGAGATGACTCAGACTTGGTTTCTTACCATGCCATATCTCATACGGTGTGGTAGGAACGGTTTTAGAGGGAACCCTATTCAGTAGATAAATTGAAGTTAACAATGAATGTCCCCAAAGAAAATCAAAAAGGTCTTGTGAAGCTCATCATGGATCGGACCATATCCAATAGAGTTCCGATTTCTCCATTCTGAA
>QRFJ01001660.1:55566-109799 GCA_006176705.1 Cocos nucifera | reverse complement strand
TAAATAGATCTAAAATATAATTTAATCAATTAAATTGTAAACATGCAAACTATTCTATAGAATATTCTATTTTAGAAACTAGTCATGCATATTTTCTAATCTTAGATCCAAATTATTTAATTTTAATTTTTTCTAATTTTAGATCTAATCACACCTCATGTGACATCTAAAATCACATATTTTTTTATTATAATAAATTTAAAATCAGATCTAAATACTTTAGAACCTTGGCTCTGATACCAGTTGAAGGAAAAATCCTGATTTCCCGGACCAGGTTCGTTCAGATCTGATTGGATCAAGAGATATATTTCAAAATTTTTTCTCTTTGATCTGAATTAGATCTAGGATATTTCAAATCTGATCTTTACTATTTTAATAATAAAAATAAAATATAGATAAATTAAATTATATTTAATTTACTTTAATGTAGGGTAATCCTATTATCCATTGATGATCCTGTAAGCAACGGAAGGTTCTGGATCTAGCCATGCAAGTGCTTGGCCTCTATCGGTATCCACTCAGATTGGATCTGAAGATCCTCTTTTTTTCTATCACATCTCCAAAAATCATATCTGAATCTGATTTGGAGGATCTTCAAAATAACTTTCGAAGATTAGCAATTGTCTTTTGCAGCAGCGCAGCCTTCTAGCTTTCTATCGCCTTTCTCTCATTTGGATTGCACCAACTTAGATCTCAAACTACTTTGGAAGTGGAGAGGAGAGGGAGAAGATGGTCTTGGCAGTAGCCTTTGGGGCATGGGAATTTTTCAGATGTTCCTTGAGTTGGGCGCAGGGTCTTATTTATAGACTATGCGTGATCGAACTCCTCTTCTTCCCAACCAATCATAACTCTTTGTAAAATCAAATCTAAATATGACTGGTGGGAATAGAGTCCCTTGGATTCATCCTTAGATGGTGCCTAAGATCAGTCAAAGTTGGTTCTTAGGAGGAGTCTAATCAGAATCCAAAAAGAAGATGGAGTCCCTATCCAATAGAGACTCCTGGGCGCCTCCAGCTTGGGCGCACGCCACCCTTGACGTGCACCCTCCTCCTTGCCAGATTCTGGCAAGGGGATAGGCCCCTACCAGCTCTCCAATAGGTGCATAATACATGGACAGAAGTCAAAGTGTCAATGGTCAACATTTGACCAGTCAAAGGTCAACTTTTGACCAAAGTTAAAGGACGAGAAATGGCAGATGACCAAAAATGGCAGGTATTGTCTTAGAAAATAAGACAATCCTTTTCTGACCTAGACAGGCTCTAGTCAGACCAAGTGAAGGCCTCTAATTGAGCACAAACTTCTTTGGCTTAGTCAGGACAACTATTTATGATAGTACAAGAAGAACGTTAGGTTCTATCGAGTGCTAGCATGATTTTCTTGAACCTAATTGAATCTCATTCAGATCAATTGAATTGGATCAGTTCAATTGATGATCACCAGATTCAAACCTTTGTTTGTGTGATCCAGTTAGGTTTAGTTCTGTATGGTAATGAGATATGTCATGATCTCTATCATCGACATCATCGAAACTCTTTCGATGGATCAGAACTCTTCTGATTCGAACAGCTAGAATGATCGATCATCTAAATCATTCTAATTGCTCCCAAAATCCATCAATGATACCTAGCAGTATATGGTGGCAACCCATCAGAGCTGAATGCGAACCTCTTAGTACAGCTATCCATATGATTAAGTTCTTCTATCTTGAGCCCCGATCAGATTAGGGTTAAGATGAACTCACCAAACCCTAGTTTCTGTCGTATGATATAATCATTCGATTCAAGTCCGATGTGAAAATCTAAATAGAAACTCTTTCTATTATTTTACTCTGCCATGGCCATGGGCTTCTGGACTTGATTCTCATGATTATCATAGGGCTGCTCCTCTATCATCGAGGTAGATAGATTCCATCTTGATGCAATCCAGTTCCTACAATGAACATGCTATGGCCAACATACACCTCAGGGTTCTGTATGGCTAGGAGATCGAGTTGTGGTGTAGTCAAACTATAACATCCTCAAGATGAACTATCGATGCACCTTAGGTCAAAGAACCAGACACACCACTGCAGCATCGAGTCAGTCATTGATGAGAAGGTAGACTTCCTAATGACTACTCGAGGTGGTCACGCTCAGTGCCCTCATTCTCTAACGAGTATCTGTACTCACACTCTGGTATCTCCACACCGTAGACTCAAGACTCATCTACTAAAGAGAAACGATTGTACACCAACCTTCCGAATCAATCACCATCCTCATGATGATCCTATGGTCGGGAGCATTTTATGAGTTAATAATGATTATTCATGTCTTAAATTTTCAACTCTTGAAAATATGAATTATCATTACCATTAACTCAAAAGCTATATCACAGATACTAAATATATATATGTGATAGAAAATAATCTATTTTATTGATAATAGTCAAAATTATAATTTTGCCCCTAGAAGTGTATTACAAGTGTCAGCCAATTCTGGCTTCTAGGGCACATATATCTAACAATCTGCCCATATGTCATGCACTTATTGGAGAGCAGATAGAGGCTTGTCCCTTTATTCAAAAATAAAAAGGAGGGGGTGCATGTCTAAGGAGGCGTGTGCCCATGCATAGGGACGTCTGGAGTCCCATATGGATGGGACTCAAGGTTGCTTCTTGATTTCTACTTAGGTGACCCCTCGCTATAGACTTTGATCAGTCTTAGGTGCCATCTAAGGATGAATTTATAAAACTCTCATCTGATTGAATTAGGTGATGTCATCCCATCAATTAGATTTAGATCTGAGAGCATGAAGCAACGTGATTGGCTGGGATGATGCGGCACAGCAGGGTCTATATAAACCCTATCCGTGCCACACTTTAAATAGAGTTCCCTCTTGCCATGCCCTAAGGTTGTCCCTCTCCCTCCTCCATGCCATCTTCTAATCCCCTCTCTCCTCTCCATGCCCAATGAAAGTTGGGCTCCAGTTTGGTGCGATCTAGGCAAGAGAAAGCTGACGAGAAAGGAAGAAGGCAACACTGCTGCAGAGACGACTGCTGATCTTCAGAAGGAGTTTTGAAGATCCTTCAAATCAGATCTTGATCTAATTTTTGGAGAGATGATAAAGAAGGAGAAGATCTCTAGATCCAATTAGAATGGATACCGGTAGAGGTCAGACGCTTGCGTGGCTAGATCCAGAATCTCAGGCAATCAGCAGGATCATCAAAGGATAATCAAATTACCCAACATCAAGATATAATTAAATCAGATTTTATTTACTTTTATTTTTATTTATTAGATCTATAAAATTAGATCTGAAATATCTCAGATCTGATCTAGATCCATGAGAGAAAGTTTTTGAAATATCTCTCTTGATCTGATTAGATCTGAACGAACCTGATCCGAAAAATCAGGATTTTTCCTTCAACTAGTATCAGAGCCAGATTTTTTAAATTATTTAGATCTAATTTTTAATTTATTTTGATATAAAAATTAGATGATTTTAGATATCACATGAGATGTGATTATATCTAAAATTAGAAAAATTAAAATTAAACAATATAGATCTAAGTTCTATAATATGCATGACTAGTTGTAAAATAGAATAGTTCTATACATAGTCTTGCATGATCATGATTTATTTTGATTAAATTATAATTTTAGATCTATTTATTTTTTATTTTTTAATGATTATAAATATTATAATAAGATCTAAAAAATAAAAAATAAAATTATTTAATTTTTAGATTATATGAGATATGATGAATGCATGTTCAGACTAGTTGTAGAATAGTTCTACATAATTATCTAGATTAGAATTTATTTTTATGTGATCAATTTAAATCTAATTTTTTAGATAATTATAAGATAATTTAGATCTAAAAAATATGCATGATATGATACATGAGATGTATGCAAAATATGTATAAAGTTGGATCAATTTTTATATATGAGATATATGATGTAGATCTAACTAGTTTTATAAATTTGTATTTCTGATTAAGACATTCTCCTTGACTGTCCGGTCATAAGAATAAAGTAGGGTTTGAATGCCCTCTCCTTCCATTCGATGGGATGTTCTTATAATGTGTAGGGGTGCTGCACATTCGTCCTTAATCAAAAATCAAAAACTTACTTTCTGCAAAATTCTAGATCCTGAAACCATAAGATTTTATTTATATATTTTGTTTGTGAACCTTAACTTAATTAATAATTAAGATTATAAAATATTAATTAGATCTAAAATTAAGAATTTTAGATCTAAGACATATTCATAAAATTAGGTTCGAGCTTGGGTAGCTAAATTAGGTCTAAGCGGTTGATCAAATCGAATCAAGAGTTGGTTAGATGGGATCAACGGTGCTTAAATTGATTGACCTAATAGGATTAAATCTAGGTCAAGATCGAGTCACGTGAGTGATCGATCAAGCTAAAACTAATTAGGCTCAGTGGTGAGAGTCTGGATTGTAGGCTAATTCGATTGATTCTGGCTCAATAATTTGGTATCTAAGATAAGTTTGGCAGATACGATCGATCGATTTTTAATTGAGAGCTACTCGACTTGAATGCATTCTTATTGAGTTAATGGCATATCCCTTCCACCAATCTTACTTACCTGGCCATGTTTGTTAACTCAGTTCTGATCTAAGGTGGTCAATAATCCAAGCTAATCCATGCCACTAGCTTAGTCATAATAGTTATGACTATATCAAGACTAGTTTAATGAGACCTAAATCAAATCTTCCTAAAAAAAGATTAAGTCTAAGGTCTTCCATCATTGTAGATGTGCGGACCCTTTTCGGGGTTGATTATTTTTGGCTGATTACAGTGGTTCAGTTGCATTAGAAAGATACAACCATGTCTATTAGGCATTGGATGCTACGGACTGGATGATGGATTGGGCTCAATATTCTAGATACGATGAGAGACTCAATTAGAAATCCAATCTATGCAAATGGTGGGCCTGACTTAACTAAGGAGTGGATCAATATTTCGGGCATGGTGAGATTCATGAATTAGAGACCAAGTTTGGGTGCACCATGATTGGAGAATCATTGAACAAGAGTTGTTCACTCATTGGCTAATCCATCACCAATAACTATTAGGTGAGGTGATGAGTCAGTTGGTGGGACTGCACTACCCACTAGAAATCATTAATCATGGAGATTTTTGCATCTCTACAGAGGAAGTGTACGAATCCAAGAAAATAGTGAGAGCTAATTTATTTAAAAATAAAAGTTTTAAACAAATTGGTTAAGTTTTAATTACAATATCTAACTAGAAACTTTGACTCTCTATAGAAAAATGTCTGCATCCAATCCACTAGCATGAATCCTAGACACCCATAGACTGACCCGACCAAATTACAAGGATTGACTTTGAAACTTCAAAATTATTTTGGGCTTCGAGAAGTTAACTCATGTATTGGACTAGGACCCTCCCACCTTACCAGCCCATCCATCCGCTGAATAGAGAGCATCTCTAGATAAGTGAATGGACAAAGATAACAAGGCCAGATATTAAATGTTAGGCTAGATGTCTTATGAACTTATGTTGGGCTCGATGTCTGATGAACTTCAACACCAACATGAAGATATTAGGACTGTTCATCAAATGTTAGCTCACCTACAAGAGATGTTTGGTGAACAGAGTCGTGCAGCCAAGTATCAAGTTACTAAATGACTATTCAAGGCTAAGATGCATGATGAGCAGTTAGTTCAAGATTATTGTCTGATGATGATCAAGGATTTGAAAGAGCTTAAGAAGCTCGGAGTGAAATAAGACTCGGATCTATGGAATGACATAATTCTGCAATCTTTGACTGATGCGTATGGATAGTTCATCATGAACTACTATATGCATAAACTTCAAAATTTCTTGGCCGAACTTATGAACATGCTGGTTACAACTGAGTTTTTTATGAAAGGTTCTAAAGGCTCAATGCTTGCTATGGAATGGACTTTTTCCAAGAGAAAGTCTTTTGGAAAGAAGAAGAAGTCTATGAAAAAGCAGAAGATGGAAAAAGGAAAGAAGAAAAGGTAGAGTTGAAAAAGAAGGCTGCTGAGAAAGAAAAGTATTTCCATTGCAACAATGACGGCCACTAGAAGCAAAACTATCTTACATACCTAGCCACCCTAAAGAGTAAGGAGGTAGGTCCTTCTAGAGATATGCTCGTTATTGAGTCTAACCTTACAGTTTCTTCTACATCCAGTTGGATGTTTGACTCTGATTCTAGTGCTCATTTGTGCACTTCCATGTAGGATCTTGAGGATAGCAGAAGGCTGAGGGATGGTGAGATAATCCTGCACATCAAAAATGAAGCAAGAGTTGCTGCCATAGTCGTGAAAATATACCCTCTTCGACTACCATCTGGTTTAGACAGTTTTAAAAGACTGTTATTATGTGTCTGCAGCAAGTAAAAATTTGATTTATGTTTCTTGCCTTGCATTAGAAGGCTATGTAATTAGTTTTCTTAAGGACCATTGTAACATTCTTTATGAAAGAAATAAAATTATAAGTGGTTTCCTTATTAATGATCTTTATCAGTTACATGTTAATGTATCTATTTTTAATATCGAGCAAAATGTGAATACCATGAAATGACCTAGGGATAGTCCAAATGATAGGTATCTATAGCACCTAAGACTAGGTCATATAGCAGAAGATAGGATTAACAAATTAGAAAAAATTGGGCTATTGAGTCCATTGACTTTCGAGTCATATCCAATTTGTGAATCTTGTCTTCATGGCAAAATGACTAAGCTTCCTTTTGTAGGACATGGGAAAAGGGCCATGGATCTTCTTGCCCTAGTACATACTAATGTGTGCGGCCTATTTGATATGCCAACTAGAGACAACTTTGTCTGCTTCATAACCTTTATCGATGATTTATCTAGGTATGGGTATGTGTATCTTATGAGACACAAGTCTGAAGCTTTTGAAAAGTTCAAAGAATTCATATATGAAGTAGAAAAGCAAACAGAAAAATCCATTAAGGTTCTTCGATCAGATCGAGGAGGTGAATACCTTAGTCGAGAATTCCTGGACTATCTCAAGAAAAATAGAATAGTCTCTCAATGGACTCCACCTAAAATACCTCAACTCAACGAAGTTTCAGAATGGAGGAACCGGACTCTATTGGATATGGTCCGATCCATGATGAGCTTCATAGACCTTTCTAATTTTCTTTGGAGATATTGTTTGTTAACTGCAATATACTTACTGAATAGGATTTTCTCTAAAATCGTTCCTACCACACCATATGAGATAAGGCATGATAAGAAACCAAGTCTGAGTCATCTCAGAATTTGGGATTGTTCGGCTCATGTCAAAAGACAACAAATGGATAAATTAGACTTTAGGTCCTTCAGAGCTCGATTTATAGGATATCCTAAAAAGTCATTAGGATATTATTTCTACATTCTAGAAGAACAATGTGATTGTGAGTCGACATGCCATCTTTCTTGAAAAATAATTTATTCAAGATAGCAGCATTGAAAAGTAGATCAAGCTCGAGGAGAAAGTCTCATAAGAGCAACGAGCTAAGGACCAAATGGAACCAAATCAGGTAAAGCCAATCCAATCACTACCTCCTCCACCTCATAGATCAGAAAGAATTTTCTGTTCCCCTGAGAGGTACTTAGGTACTATTTTAGAGAAAGTAAAGAAAATGTTCCTCATAGGTAATGGGGTTCATGGTGATGATCTCAAAACCTATAATGAGGCGATATCAGATATCGATTCTGAGAAATGGTTAGAGGCAATGAAGTCAGAAATTGACTCGATGCACTCAAACTAAGTCTAGACCTTAGTAGATCCATCAGAAGGTATAGTACCTATTGGATGTAAATAGATCTGCAAGAGAAAGATTGGTGCAGATTGGAATGTGGAGACATTCAAAGCTAGATTTATGGCAAAAGGTTATAGCCAACATGAAGGCATTGACTATCAGGATACCTTTTCATCAGTAGCTATGCTTAAATATATTCACACATTGCTTGTTGTTGCAGCCTATTTCGATTATGAAATATGGCAAATGGACGTGAAAACGGTATTCTTAAATGGAGGAAGATATCTATATAGAACAACCGCTAGGTTTCACATCTAGTGATGATGATCATAAGGTATGCAAGCTGCAAAGGTCCATACATGGACTTAAGTAAGCATCTCAGAGCTGGAACACTCATTTTAATGATGTAATCAAATTATTTGATTTCATCAAGAATGAGGAGGAGCCATGTGTCTTCAAAAAGATCAGTGGGAGCGTTGTTGTCTTCCTCGTATTGTACATGGATGACATCCTCCTTATTGGGAATGATATTCCCATGTTGACCATAGTTAAAATGTGGTTATCTAAAGAATTTTCCATGAAAGACCTAGGAGAAGCATCCTTTATTCTAGAAATTAGGGTCTATAGAGATAGACCGAATAGGATGCTAGGACTTTGATAGAAGATGTACATAAAGGAAGTGCTAAAAAGGTTTAGTGTGGAAAACTCTAAGAGGGGTTTGGTACCCTTTAGACATGGCATTCATCTTTCCAAGAAGATGTGCCCTAGCACACCTAAGAAAATAGAATGAATGAGCAAAATTCCTTATGCTTCAGCAATAGGGAGTCTCATGTATGCCATGTTATGTACACGACCTGATATAGCCCATGCTGTGAGTGTCACAAGCAGATATCAGTTGAATTCAGATGAAGAACACTGGACTTCTATAAAATGTATCCTTAAGTACTTAAGAAGAACTAAGGATATGTTATTGGTCTTTGGTAATAGAGAACACCAAGTCCAAGGATACATAGACTCAAATTTTATGTTTGATGTAGATGATCGAAAGTCAAGATCTGGGAGTCTGTTTGTGTGCAATAGTGGAGCTGTTAGTTGGAAAAGTTTCAAGCAGACAGTGATAGCAGATTCTGCCATGGAAGTAGAACACATCGCTACATCAGAAGCTGCAAAGGAGGCATTTTGGTACAAAAAATTTACCATAGAGATCGGAGTGATGCCATTAGATGCCATTCATCTATACTGCGACAACAATAGTTCCATAGCCCTTGCTAAGGAGCCAAGATCTCATAAAAAATCCAAGCACATCGAGTGGCGATACCACCTCATCCGTGATTACCTCGAGAAGGATTACGTCGAGGTTAAGATAGTCAACTCCGTAGACAATGCGGCAGACCTGCTTACAAAGCTATTGGGCCAGCAGAAGATCAAAGCCCATCTTGAGAAGATGGGACCTAGATTTGTAGCCAATTGGCTTTAGGTCAAGTGGGAGTTTGTTAGATGTGTGCCCTAAAAGCTAGAATTAGCTGACACTTGTAATACACTTCTAGGAGTAAAATTATAATTTTGACTATAAATAATAAAATGAATTATTTTCTATCATAAATGTGTATTTAGTATCTGTGATACATTCCTTAAGTTAATGGTAATGATAATTCTTATTTTCAAGAGTTGAAAATTTAAGATAAGAATTTGCATTATTAACTCATAAAATTCTTTTGACTGTAGGATCATCATGAGGATGGTGATTGACCCGAAAGGTTGGTGTATGATCGCTTCTTTATAGTAGATGAGTCCTGAGTCTATGGTGTAGAGACATCGGAGCGAGAATATAGGTACTCGTTAGAGAATGAGGGCACTGAGCATGACCACCTCGAGTGTCATAAGGAAGTCTACCTTTTCGTCGATGACTGACTCAAAGTTGTAGTGGTGTGTCTGGTTCTTTAATCTGAGGTGCATCGATAGTTTACCTTAAGGGTGTTATAGTTTGACTACACCATGACTTGATCTCCTAGCCATTTAGAATCCTGAGGTGTATGTTGGCTATAGCATGTTTATTATAGGAATTGGATTGCACCAAGAGGGAATCTATCTACCTCGATGGATGAGGAGTAGTCCTATGATGATCATGAGAATCAAGTCCATAAGCCCATGGCCATGGTAGAGTGAAATAATAGAAAGAGTTTCTATTAAGATTTTCACATCGAACTTGAATCGAATGATTAAATCATATGATAGAAATTAGGGTTTGACGAGTTCACCTTAACCCTAATCTGATCGGGGCTTAAGATAGAAGAACTTAATCACACAAGTAGCTGCACCGAGAGATTTATTTTTAGTTTTGATGGATTGCCACCATATAATGTTAGGTGTCACTGGTGGATTTTGCGAGCAATTAGAATGATTTAGATGATTGATCATTCTAGTTGTCTGAATCAGAAGAGTTCTGATCCATTAAAAGGAGTTTCGATGATGTCGATGATAGAGATCACGACATATCCCATTACCATACAGAACTAAACCTAACTGGGTCATACAAACAAGAATTTGGATTTGGATATCATCAATTGGACTAACCCAGTTCAATTGATTTGAATTAGATTCAATTATGTTCAAGAAAATCATGCTAGCATAGGATTGAGCCTAACGTTCTCCTTTTATTATCATTAAAAGTTATCTTGACTGAGCTAAATTAGTTTGTGCTCACTCAGATACCTTTACTTAGTCTAATTGGAGCTTGTCCAAGTCATAAAAGGGTTGGCTTAATTTATGAGATAAATTTGAGACAATATCTATCATTTTTCATCACCTGCTAATTCTTGTCCTTTGACTTTGGTCAAACGTTGACCTTTGACCCTTGGACATCTGCCCATGTGTCATGCACTTATTGGAGAGCAAATAGGGGCTTGTCCTCTTATTAAAAATTAGAAAGAAGGGAGTGCATGCATAGGGAGGTGTGTGCCCATGGATAGGGACGCCTGGAGTCCCAAACGGATGGGACTCCAGGTTGCTTCTTGGTTTCTACTTAGGTGACCCCTAGCTATAGACTTTGACCAATCTTATGTGCCATCTAAGGATGAATTTATGGAGATCTCATCTGATTATATCAGATGATATCATTCCATCAATTAGATTTAGATCTAATTGCACAAAGCAATGTGATTAGTCGGAATGATGTGGCACTGCATGGCGCAATAGGATCTATATAAACCCTATCTGCGCCATACTTTAAATAGAGTTCTCTCTTAGCCACGCCCCAAGGCTACCCCTCTCCCTCCTCCATGCCATCTTCTGATTCTCTCTCTTTTCTCCACACCCAAAGGAAGTTGGGCTTCAGTTTGGTGTGATCCAGGCAAAAGAAAGCTGATGAGAAAGGAAGAAGGCAGTACTACTATAGAGACGACTGCTGATCTTCAGAAGGAGTTTTGAAGATCCTCCAAATTAGATCTAGATCTGATTTTAGAGAGATGATAAAGAGGAGAAGATCTTCAGATCTAGTCTGAGTGGATACTGGTAGAGGCTAGGCGCTTGCGTGGCTAGATCCAAAATCTCAGGCAATCAGCAGGATCATCAAAGGGTAATCAAATTATCCAACATCAAGATATAATTAAATTAAATTTAATTTATTTTTATTTTTATTTATTAGATCTATAAAATTAGATTTTAAATATCTTAGATTTGATCTGGATCCATGAGAGAAAATTTTTAAAATATCTCTCTTGATCCGATCAGATCTGAACGAACCTGATCTGAAAAATTAAGATTTTTCCTTCATTTACTACCTAATTAGATGATTGATCGCTGATTGAGAATCATTCAGTGATCGAATCATCAATATGATTGATGATCGATCAAGTGTAAATACTGTAGAAGGATCAATTAGCAACTGGATTGCTAATTAGCTTAATTTGATTGAGCAATCAGGCTGAGATCAAGTCTAATTGAATTAGATTTAATTAGAATTAGTTTAGACTTGATTGGATCAAGTTTAATTAGTTTATTGGATAAGCCAATTATAAAAAAGATTGAATAACTATTCAATTTAGAATTGAGTGCACCTAATTCCTAATTAAGTTAGGTTTTAAATCAGATCTAAATGTAATTTATGTAGGGTTTGGTGATTAGGGTAGAAGCATGGATTTCAAAGTATTTTATATGAAATCATAAAATCAAACCCTAACCCAAGAACCATCTTATTAAAATTAAATCATATAATATGCAATTATAATATAAATTAGGGTATAGGAACATATCTCTAAATGCTAAACCCTAACTCGAGTCTGAATTCTAGAAGAGATCTGGCTAGGGTTCCATCAAGTGCCCACGTGTTCATCCTCCAATATTGATCCATATGGAAACTTGATCAAGACACTAATACCTTCACAATCTGATTCCTTCAATTAAATTTTATTGTAAGAATTTAATTTAATTTAGGCAAAACCTTCTTATAGCTTACTTTTCTTCTTTTGGCCTTTCCTTTCCTTGCTTTCTTTTCTCTTTATCTTCTTAATTTTTCTTCCTAAACCCATATCTTAAAAGAAGATTTCTTGTCCTTAATAGGACCTTGTCTAGACAAGGGAAGGAAGAAAGAAAATTAGATAACAGAGAACTCTTGTAAGAAAGAAAAGAAGGATTGATTGCCTCAGACTCCCAGCGCGCACTCCTATTTATAATATACGTAAGGGTGCCACCTAAATTTCTCATGCCCCCTCCCATCCGATTTCTCATACCCTTTGATATTATCTCATACCCCATCATAATTGAAAGGACAAGTGTGGTGCTCCCAAGTCTTGGAAGATCATGAAGGATTTAAGGTGGTGACTCCTGAAGGCTAGAATTGGTTTGAGATGTATCAGCAAAGATAAAGAGGCTAGCATACAGTCGGATTGGCTCGGATAGCCAGCTTGATATAAGATCAAGCTGACTTAGCCCGTATCCAAATTGGTTGTCTCAGGTAGATAGAAGATATGGTTTGGAGAGATACAGTCGAGCAGGCTCAGCTTCTGATCGAGCTAGCTCGATGGTGGTGAATAGATCTATATGGGTTTTCTGTTTGATCTTGGATTGGGTCTAATTCAAGAGGTCTTAAGGTCTGGTATGAGAGGTCTTAAGATGGCTAATTGATATATTGGCCTAGATCTTTAGTCCAAGGGATGAGAGCATGAAAGACATGGATTTACATGGGCTTGGGTGAGTGTTTTCATGTATGGATTAGCCGAGAAAAGTTTTTTAGGACTGAGTCATGTTGACTCAGGATGTCTATATATATACTTGTATATGTAGATTATGGATAAGAGAATGAATTGAATCCCTTTTCTCTCTCAAACCCTAGCTTTCTCTCTTTCTCACTCTACTAGCGTCTCATCTTCTTATCATCTAATCTTTATATTTCTTACTATCATCTCCAACTTGCTTCCTTAAAGTTGGTAGAAGGTATAAAAATTTCCACAGGTCTGAAAATAATTCATAACAAGTGGTATTAGTGCCAGTTTGTGTAGAAGGAGGAGAAGATGCCTGAAAATTGAAAATCTTCAGATGCTGTGAATTCAGCAAGATCCTATCAAGATATTTCTCAAATTCCTTAGATCTATGTTGCATTTTTTTTTTTGGCTTAGATCTAGCCATGGAAAGCAATGTGAAGGTTGATTTTGAGAAGTTCGATGGAAAAGAAAACTTTTCTATATAGAAAGTTTGTGTGGAAGATCTTCCAGTTCAAGCTGAATTCGATTAGGCATTGGAAGAGAAGCCTGAAGGGATGTCAGATCGCCAGTAGATGTCTTTGGAAAAGAAGACCTACTCTGTGATTAGAGGATGTTTGTCGGATGCAGCATTCTATTCAGTTTTAAAGGAGAGGAGCCCAAGAGGATTATGGTCGAAGTTGCAAATCATGTATATGGATAAGAATATGTGCAACAAGTTAATATTGAAGAAGAGACTATACAGTCTTCGGATGTAGGAAGGTGGAGATGTCTTAGGATACATCCAAAAATTTGATCAGATGTGCAACAAGTTACTAAATATTAGAGTGAAGATGAAGGAAGAAGATAAATCATTGCTTCTATTATGCTCGTTGCCTTGGTCCTATGATCCATTGGTGATGATGCTGCTCTATGGTAAGGAGACCTTGGAGTATGAAGATATGATCTCGGTATTGCAAACCAACAAATAGTGAGAGAAGTTGACTAAGGATGGTGTTCCCCAGGAGGGCTTGACCATGGGGGAGAGACCTAAAAGATCAAAGGAGAGAGGCAAGTCAAGGGGACGATCAAAGTTCCAAAAGAGCAAGAACAGGAAGGAAGCCAGATGCTACAAGTGCAACGAGATCGGGCACTTTAGGCATGATTGCATGCAATAAAATAACAAGAAGGGAGAAAAGAGTGGATCTGATGTGCTGAGTATAGTGGCTAATAGTGAGATGGAGGATGATCTCTTGGTTATATCAGATGGTCATAGAAGATACATAGATGTATGGACCCTGGATTCAGCCTATTCGCATCACTACACTCCAAACCAGTCTTGATTTATCTCGTACACCAAGATTGATGAGGTAAGTGTGACTCTTAGATATGATCACCCATGTAGAGTTGCTGGTATTGGAAGCATCCAGATGAGGATGTTTGATGGGATGGTGCAGACTCTCATAAATATGAAGCATGTCCCAGATTTAAAGAAAAATCTCGTGTCACTGGGCTATCTGAAGTGGAGCAGCTGCAACTTCAGCAGTCATTCCAAGAGTGGAGTTTTCAATATCTCCAAAGATGCTATGATGGTGATGAGAGGCAAGAGGATGAAGAAAAACCTTTACAAGTTGGTTGGATTTATGGTGATCAAAAAATCTGATGCAGTGGCAGCAGCACAGGATCAGCAGGGGGCTTATCGGTTGTGGCACTACCATCTAGGCCACATGGGTGATCGTGGGATGAAGGAGCTGAGAAAACATGATTTGATTTCAAATCTAGATGGAGGTGTTGTAGAGGTATGTGAGCCATGCCAAATAGGTAAATAGAAGAGAGTACAGTTTCCCATCAGTTCAGCCTACAGTGCAGCCCCATTGGAACCACACTGATGTATGGGGGCCGATTCTATTTCTAGTCAGAAATAGAGTGAGATACTTCTTGACCTTTATAGATGATTTCTCAAGAAAGGTACGGATCTACTTCATGAAGGATAAATCAGAAGTCTTCACCAGGTTCTAGGTGTGGAAAGCTGAGATGGAGAAGGAGATAGGTTAGAACTTGAAGTGTCTATGATCAAACAATGGTGGAGAATACACCAGCAAAGAGTTCCAAGGCTTTTGTTAGGAGTGTGGTATCAAAAGGTATTTCTCGATAAAAAAAACTCCTCAATAAAATGGGATGGCTGAAAGGATTAACAGAATCCTTTTAGAAAAGGTACAGTACATGAGATTGCAGGCAAGGCTTTCAAAGGCATTTTGGATTGATACAGTGGATGCAGTCTATTATTTGGTGAATCGATCACCTCATACAAAGTTAGATGGTGGTATTTCAGAGGTGAGATAGTCTGAAAGGAAGATTGGGCTGATCCATCTAAGGGTTTTTGGGTGCATGATTTTTGTGCACATCGGTGTTGGTGAGTGGAGTAAGTTGGATGCCAGATTATGGATGATGGTGTTCTTAGGATATCCATGAGGAGTTAAGGAATATTGGCTATGGGATCCCTTGGAGAAGAAGGTTGTCATTAGTAGGAATGTCTTCTTTGATGAAAATTTAGTTCTCTAAAGATGAGATGGCATGAAGGAGCAGCAGATGCAGTAGGAGGTCCAGCAGGGCAGCATTGGATAATTAACATCTTACTCTATTTTGCCACTTGCAGGTGCATTAGGAGAACTTGGTATTCAGGTGAAGCACTCACTGGAGGTGTCTCCATAGGTGGAGGGAGCTCGGATAGGTAATGAAAGCCATGAGGCCCAGCAGGAGAAAGCTAGACCTAGGATGGATATCGGGATTAAGCTGCACAAGGCCAAAAAGAATATCAGGCAACCAGAATGATATAGCTTCAAAGATACACTATCATATGCCTTGGTGATAGCAAACGGAGACCCATATACCTATGAGGAGGCTATGGATAGCCAAGATAGAGAGAGATGGGTCCAAGCAATGTTCGAAGAGATGCAAGCTCTCCACAAAAATGAGATGTGGCATTTAGTGTAGTTGCCACGAGGAAAGAAATCCATTGGTTGCAAGTAGGTTTACCAACTCAAAGAGGGGCCTTCAGAGCAGGAAGGTATCAGGTATAAGGCACGGTTAGTGGCCAAAGGATACTCCCATAAGAAAGGCATCAATTTTAGCAAAATATTTTCTCCTGTTGTTAGGATACTTCCATCAGAATGTTACTGAGCATTATGGCAGCTTAGGACTTGTAACTGGAGCAAATGGATGTCAAGACGGCATTCCTCCATAGGCATTTAGTGGAGAGCATTTATATGGAGCAGCCACTAGGGTTCCAAAATCCAAGAGCAGAAGAAAAGGTCTGTTTGCTGCAAAAATCAATATATGGGCTAAAGCAATCATCAAGGCAATGGTACAAGCGATTTGACTCATATGTGAGGAGAATTAGATTTTTCAGGTATGAGTATGACTCTTGTGTGTATGTTAAATCTTTGAAGGATGAGTCTAGGGTGTTTCTACTCTTGTATGTGGATTATATGCTTATAGCATGCAAGAGTAGGAAGGTTGTGCAGGAACTAAAGGTAGCCTTATCTTAGGAGTTTGAGATGAAGGATTTGGGCCTGCAAGGAAGATCTTAGGCATGAAAATCTTCAAAGATCGAGCCAAGAGGATGCTGCATTTATCTCAGGAAGGCTACATCAGAAAGATCTTGAAGAGGTTTGGGATGAGGAAAGCAAAATTGATAAAGCTGCCACTTGTCGGACACTTCAGACTCTCAAAGATGATGTCACCACAGACTAAGGTGGAGGCTCAGGAGATGGAGAGAACACCGTATGCCTCTAGTGTAGGAAGCTTAATGTGTCCCATGGCATGTTGTAGACTAGATATCGCCCAACTTGGTAAGGAGCACTAACGAGCACTGAAGTGGATCTTCAGGTACTTAATGGGTACTATTGGAGTTGGCATCTGCTATGGACAGCAAGATGGAGCCGAGAAACTCTCTGACGTGTCTAAGGAAGGTCGGGGGCTTCTGAATGCAGATTTCGATGGAGACATGGACACTCAACGGTCAATGATAGGCTGTATGTTTAGCCTATTTGGTGGTTCAGTCTCGTGGAGATCATGTTTGCAACCCATCACGGCCTTATCTATAACTGAGATGGAATGCATATGTGTTACGGAGATAGCAAAGGAGGCTCTATGGTTGAAAAGATTGGCATTGGAGATCGATCTCATGCAGGAGACTGTTAGGATGCACTGCGATAGTCAGAGTTTACTATTACTTGCTCAGAACTCTATCTACCATGCAAGGATGAAATACATCGACATCAAGTACCACCGGATTAGAGAGCTTGTGGAAGAAGGTGAAGTAAAGCTGGTGAAAGTCCACACCAAGGAGAATCTAGCAGATGCACTAACAAAAGTTCTTCCTCGGGATAGCTTTCGTAAATGTATGAAATAAATATGTCTGATGGATAGGATAAACTTGCCTCAAGCCTTGGGATACCAAGGTGGAGATTAAAAGGGCAAGTATGGTGCTCCCAAGTCTTGGGAGACTGTGAAGGAGTCAAGGTGGTGACTCTTGAAGGCTAGGATTGGTCGGAGATGTATCAGCAAAAATAAAGAGGCTGGCACATAATCGGACTGGCTAGGATATACAGTTGAGCTGGCTTGATCAGAGATCGAGCCAGCTCAGATATGCCAGGCTAGCTCGGATATGCAGCCGAGCCAGCTCAATCTGAGATCGAGCCAGCTCGGCCCGTATCTAAGCCGGCTATCTTAGGCAGATAAAAGACATGGTTCGAGGAGATGCAGTCGAGCCGGCTCGACTTTTGACCAAGCCAACTTGACGATGGTGAACAGATCTGAATATGTTTTCTATTTGGTCTTGGATTGGGTCGAATCTAAGAGATCTTAAGGTCTGATATGAGAGGTCTTAAGGTGGCTAATTCATGTATTGGACTAGATCTTTAGTCCAAGGGATGAGAGCATGCAAGACATGGGTTTACATCGGCTTTGGTTAGTATTTTCATGTATGGGTTAGCCTAGGAAAATTTTTTAGGGCTGAGTCATGTTAACTCAGGGTGTCTATATATATACTTATATATGTAGATTACAGACAAGAGAATGAATTGAATCCCTTTTCTCTTTGAAACCATAGCTTTCTCTCTTTCTCACTCTACCGCTGTCTTATCTTCTTATCATCTGATCTTTATCTTTCTTGCTATCATCTCCAATTTGCTTTCTCAGAGTTGGTAGAAGGTACAAGGGTTTCCACAGGTTCAGAAATAATTCATAACAATAATCTTAGGACACGTGGATCTACATAGAATTAATTTGAAGAGTTGCTTCAAGCAGAAGAACTCTTCAGAATAAAATTCTATTTAGTTTTTCCAAGAGTCACAATGCATTATTTTGTGGCACTAATAATATAAGGCTTTGATCAGATAACATGGCCATCCAATGGCCAAGATTGGGAATGCCACCTCTGAATTTGGCATGGAGATAAGGTGGGCGTGGAAGGGAAGAAAAGTCAAAGCTTCATGTGCCTTGACTTGGTCCAAGAGGCACTACAATCAAGGGGGCGGCAAGGAGTCCTCTTCTATCCAGTTTTTAGATAACCAATGAAGAGGTTCATAAGAAGAAGACTCTTCTATGCCCCCTCTTCATCTAAAGTTCATGCAACATTAAAAAATACATGGAACAAAATTTAGATAAGAATGGAAGTTGGTGCCAAACATCTCCATGTGCCACATGTCCCTAGCGCATAGAATTATCCACACATGTCAAGAGAGAGAGTCTCTGGCATGTGGGATTCAGAAAAGAGTCACCCAACATAAAGCCCAGTAAGCCTAGGCTGAACCCAATTCAAGACCAAACATGATTTGGCTTAAATTAGATCTAATTATCCCAAATCAAAATCTGATTCGAATCTAGGTGTTAGGATTTGTAACATGTGCTAGCATATTCATCTTGCCATGCCCCAAGGCTGTCCCTCTCCCTTCTCCACACCACCTTCTGGCCATCTCTCTCCTCTCCATGCCCAAGGATAGTTGGGCTTCAGATTAGTGCGATTCAGGCAAGAAATGGCTGACGAGAAAGGAAGAAGGCAGCATTGCTGCAGAGACGACTGCTGATCTTCGAAAGGAGTTTCAAAGATCTTCCAAATCAGATCTAGATCTAATTTTTGAAGAAAAAAAAAGAAGAAGAAGATCTCTAGATCCAGTCTGAGTGGATATTGGTAAAGGCCAGGCACTTGCTTGGCTAGATCCAAAACCTCAGAGCTTCAGTAGGATCATCAACGGGTAATCAGATTACCCAGAATCAAGATAAAAATTAATTTAGATTTAATTTAATTTAATTTTGTTATTTATCAAATCATAAAATTAGATCTAAAAAATATCAGATCTGATTAGGATCTAAGAGGAAATTTTTGAAATCTGCCTCTCGATCCAATCAGATCTGAACAAATCTGATCCCAAAAATTCAGGATTTTCCTTCAATCTAAGTGTCCAGGGTCAATATTTGATCAATGTCCAAAAATAAGATTTAGCAGATGATCGAAAAAGATAGATGTTATTTTAAATTTATTCATAAATTAAGATAATCCTTTTCTGACTTGGACAAGCTCTAGTCAGATCAAGTAAAGATTTCTGAGTAAGTCCAAACACATTTAGCTCAGTCGAGACAAGCTTTAATGATTATTAAAGGAGAACATTAGGCTGAATCATGTGCTGGCATGATTTTTTTGAACCTAATTGAATCTTATTCAAATTAATTGAACTAGGTTAGTCCAATTGATGACATCTAGATCCAAATTCTTATTTGTGTGATCTAGTTAGATTCAGTTCCATATGGTAATGGGATACATCACGATCTCTATCATCGACATCATCGAAACATCTTCCGATAGATTAGAACTTTTTTGATTCAGACAACTCGTATGATCGATCTTCCAAATCATTCTAATTGCTCTCAAAATCCACCAATGACACCTAGCAGCATATAGTGGCAACCCATCAGAACTGAAAATAAACCTCTCGATGCAGTTACCTATGTGATTAAATTCCTCTATCTTGAGCCCCGATCAGATTAGGGTTAAGGTGATCTCATCAAATCCTAATTTTTGTTATATAAATTAATCATTCAGTTCAAGTCCAATGTGAAAAACTTTAATAGAAACTCTTTCTATTATTTCACTCTGCCATGGCCATGGGCTTATGCACTTGATTCTCATGATCATCATAGGGCTGCTCTTCATCTACCGAGGTAGATAGATCCTCTATTGGTGCAATCCAATTCCTACAATGAACATGCTATAGCCAACATATACTTCAGAGTTCCAAATGGCTAGGTGACCGAGTTATGGTATAGTCAAACTATAACACCCTCAAGGTGAACTACCAATGCACCTTAGGTCAAAGAACTAGATACACCATTGCAGCTTTGAATCAGTCATCGACGAGAAGGTAGACTTCTTCATGACTGCTTGAGGTGGTCACGCTCAGTGCCCTCATTCTCTAACAAGTATCTATACTCTCACTTCGATATCTCTACATCATACACTTAAGACTCATCTACCTAAAGAAGCGATCATACACCAATCTTCCAGATCAATCACCATCCTCATGATGATCCTATGGTCAGGAGCATTTTATGAGTTAATAATGAAAATTCATGTCTTAAATTTTCAACTCTTGAAAATATAAACTATCATTTCCATTAACTTAAAGGATGTATCACAGACACTTTCAAAGTATACACTATGATAGAAAATAACTCATTTTATTATTTATAGTCAAAATTATAATTTTGCTCTTAGAAGTATATTACAAGTATCAGTCAATCTGGCTTCTAGGGCACACATATCTAATAATAAAGTAGATTTTAAATAAAAATCAAATATCCATGATTGAAAGAAAAAATTCCTCAAAATAGTCTTGGAGCAAATTTTGAGACATCTCAAAATTTTTTCGAGAGCTCTCGAGTGGACTAGCTATAGGAACTAGATCTTGAGTTTTACGGATAGATCTTGAAATTTTTTCAGAATTAGACAGTGAAAGACCTAAATAAATTAAATATTTATTTAAATAAATATATAAATACCTAAATTTTAGATCTATTACATGATCAAGGCATGATATTAAATCAAAAATTAAAAACATAAAGGAGAAGAAAAGATTGATCACATCAACCTAGATCTACACTACATCTAATGCGGGTATGAAATCAATAGATCAGATCTATTACCTGTGCAAGTTAGATATTCTAACTTGCTGATCCAGGCTTGAGGATGAAGTCATGAGCCACACATATGTTCGGCCTCTAGGAGTCGTCCATACGAGCTTACAAACTCTGATCTGAAGTTCGATGTAGGAAATTAGTACAGCATGCTAGTACCGTACTGATCCTTCTTCAACGGTCGATCTGATGCTCCCTTCTTCAAAATATGAACTCCCCAAAATATGAGAAGAAAGAGAAGAGTTTTTTGATCTAAAACTTTCTCAGAAAAAAAACTCAAAAGAAGAAGGAGAGATAAAGAATAAAATAGCCCTAAAAGAAGATCCTCTTCTTCTTCTATTTTCTCTCACCTAGACACCTAGTTTGGTGCCTATGGAACCCCCATGCCTAAGGATCCTCTTTCTCTAATTTTTGCATACCTCAAACCTCTTCCAAAGCTCTATATTTTATAAAATTTTAGCCAAAAATTCATCCAATAAATAGAGAAAAAAAGAAGAGTCCTTGTTTAGGTCAAAAATAAGATAAGGAAAGATCAAATACGGCAAGACAAGGGGCGCCCAATTCTTGGGCACCTCCTCCATAATTATTGACATGGACCAGCAAGAGAAGGTGCACAAAAAAAAGGTTTCTCATGTAGAATAAGAGAATAATTAATAAAAGTGGGGGTGGCACTCAAGGAAAGGTATGTTGGTCAGCAAGGATTCTATCTCATAGAATCCTAAAGCAAAACTAACTCTCCTTTTGACTTGGTCTTCCAACAAATTGCCTTATGAGAAAAAGAGGGAGAGAGGGGCATGCATGAACATCATGGAGAGGAGATCTCATGCACAAAATAAAGAAAAGTGGGGGTGGAGGGTGTGGGCTAAGGTGGCGTAAGGTTAGGGAGTCCTAGTCACACTAGGACTCATATTTTGACTTGGTCAAACAAGATCTTTTAACAAAATAAAATCAAGAGTAAACCAACTCAATTAAATAAAATTTTAATTTATTTAAAAGCTTTATTAAATTAGATTAAATTATATTTAATTTTGATTTAATTTTTTAATTAAATAAGAAAATTATGTTGACCTGAGTCCTAGTTAGACTAGGACTAGTTCTTCCTTGCACTTTGCTTATCCGATAAGTTAGTTGGACTTGATCCAATCAAGCCTAAAATAAATTTAATTAAATTATATTTAATTAAACTTAATCTTAACTCTCTGGCTTAGTCAAATTAAGTCAATTAGCAATCTAATTGCTAATCGATCCTCCTACAATACTTGCACTAGGTTAAACACCAATCATATTGATTGTTTAACCCTAGAATGATTCTTAATCATTGATTAACCATCCGATCAGATCGTAAGCTCTAATGTGTGTAAACTCATAGATTCGAATCTAAGTCGGTAGTACAAAAATAGATTTTTGTATCAATCAAAGTGACCATCTAGTAATGGTATCCGATGATCGAATGGTCGAATGTGTAGAACAACATCCTTAGAACCCATGCGGATATAGTTTCCATATAATTCATCCCCTTGACCAAAATGCTTGTAAAACACCTCAAAGTTCGACTATCAACTCTGATTAGGTTGTCCACATTGTATTTTAAAATATCAAATCCATCTGATGGATTACCTTGACTAAGATTTTGCTATATTGAAATACAGTGATACATTCTTCTCCAACTCTTGGAGTGGTCAATTCCATCTTGATCACACTTCGACTTTATAAGTACTTGACTGTGCCCAGAAGCCTTCCATTACTGAATTAAAAATTAAGTTAGTTCGGTCCCAAATCATAGTGAGTTGCTTGCAGGTCACTGAGATGATCTCAGATCAAAGGGACACTTATACCTATATCCCATAAGAGACATTCTCGATAGCAGAATGCTCTGGAGTTGGTCATGTTCAATGATGATGTACCGATACATCTCACCTACATGCCATACAGCGACCTATGCTTGATAGATATTATTATCCTTATTAACAGCCTATCATTTGATCGTGAATAAATTTAAGGACTAATCAATAAATTCTCTCTTTATCGAAGCTAAATAGTCCTAAGGACTTCATCACAACAAAATACTTATGATAAAAGTTACCAAAAATATATTTTATTTATTAATAAATTAATTATAAATATAAAGTAGCTCAACCATCAATAGGCTGATGATTGGCTTTAGGACACATTTTTCAACAACTCTCACTTATCCTAAAGCCACTCAGCACAGTATCTAATACTCATCTTCGACTTATGGTTGTCGAACTCCTTTATTGCTAGGGCTTTAGTGAAGGGGTCGGCCAGGGTCTCCTTTTCATCGATCTTCTAAAGGTCAACGTCACCTCGATCCACGATCTTCCAAATCAGGTGAAAGCAGCGCAGAATATGCTTCATCCGCTGGTGTGCCTTCGATTCTTTCGTCTGAGCAATGGCATCAGTGCTGTCACAGTAGAGCAGGATCGGACCATCAAAGAAGAATGTTGCTCCAAGCTCGGTGATAAACTTTCTCAGCCACATAGCTTCCTTTACAGCATCTAAAGCTGCCACGTACTCTGCTTCGAAAATAGAGTCTGCCATAGTATGTTGCTTGAAACTCTTCCAGTAGATGGCTCCACCATTCAGAGTAAAGATATATCCTAACACACTTCTACTGTCATCATGGTCAGATTAAAAATTGGAGTCTGTAAATCTCACAAGTTTCAGATCTGACTCGCCATAAACCAACCATTGATCCTTAGTATTTCTCAAATACTTAAGTATGGCTTTAACCACTTTCCAATGATTTTCTCTGGGGTCAGACTGGTATCTACTTACTACTCCTAGTGAGTATGCCATGTCTGGTCTCGTACATATCATGGCGTACATGATAGATCCCACTGTCGAAGCATATAGGACTCTACTCATACGCTCTCTCTTCAGGAGTTGTTGGACAATCCTTTTTAGAGAGAGAAATTCCATGGCCTATCGAGAGATAGCCTTTTTTGAAATTCTTCATGCTGAACCTTTTCAGCATAGTATCTATATATGTGGACTGGGATAATCCAAGCATCCTTTTAAATCTATCCCTATAAATCTTCATCCCAAGGATGTAGGATGCTTCATCCAAGTCCTTCATGGAGAACTGTGATGACAACTAAACTTTTATTTTCTGCAGTGTGGGGATGTCATTTTCGATTAAGAGAATATCATTTATGTACAAAACAAGAAATACCACTGCTGGACTATTTGTCCATTTGTAAATGCAGGGTTCTTCTTCATTGTTAACAAAGCCATACGTTTTGATCACTTTATCAAAATGCATGTTTCAACTCTGAGATGCCTGCTTCAGTCCATAAATGGATCTTTGAAGCCTACACACCTTAGACTCGTCTGTAAATGTAAACCCCTCAGGCTGTATCATATACACCTCTTGGATCAACTCTTCATTCAGAAAAGCTATCTTCACATCCATCTATTAGATCTCATAGTCCAGATGGACAGCAATTACAAGCATAATCCAAATGGACTTGAGTATTGCCATAGGAGAGAACGTCTCGTCATAGTCAATACCATAACGTTAACGATACCTCTTAGCAATCAGATGGGCTTTATAGGTCTCCATCTTTCTGTCTACGCCCCTCTTCCTTTTGAAGATCCATTTACACCCAATCGATTGTCCATACATCATTGACCTTCATGGACTCCATTTTGCATTTCATGGCCTCAAGCCATTTCTTGGAATCAGGTCTCTGCATAGCATTCATATAGTTGATCAGATCCTCATCCTTTTTATCGAGTTTGATGGGATCACCATCTCAGACCAAGAAACTATAGTATCTGTCCGACTGATGCGGTACTCTACCAGAATACCTTAATGGTGCAGGTACACTGGGCTTTGAATTTGATCTAATCAAATCTGGTTTTGGTTTTGCTATAGGTGTCGATTTTTCTATCTGTTGAACTTCATTAAGTTCAACCTTAGAGGCAACAATTCCTTTACTAAAGAATTTCTTTTTCAAAAAGGTTATCCTAAGGCTGATGAACACCTTTTGTTCATCAGCATGGTAGAAATAGTATCCTTTTATCTCTTTTAGGTACACTATAAATGTGCACATGTCAGACTTAGGTCCAAGTTTGTCTGTAACTAACCGTTTGACATAAGCCAGGCACCCCCAAACCCTAAGATATGAAATTACTGGCTTATGCCCTATCCATATCTCATATGGAGTCTTAAATATAGACTTACTTGGAACCATATTTAACAGATAACAAGCCGATTCGAGTGCATATCCCCATAAGGATATCAGCAAGCTAGTAAAACCCATCATGGATCGAATCATGTCTAATAGAGTCCGATTTCTTCTTTCAGACACACCATTATACTGTGGTGTTCCTGGAGGAGTCCATTGGGAGAGAATCCCATTCTCTCCTACATATATGAGAAACTCATCGAAAATGTATTTCCCTCCTCAATCAGATTGAAGAGTTTTAATACTCTTTTTAGTTTGTTTTTCTACTTCACTTCAGAATCGTTTGAACATTTCAAAAGAATCCGACTTATGTTTCATCAGATAGACATATCCATATCTGGATAAATCATCTATGAAAGTAATGAAGTAGACATATCTATCTTTGGCACTTGTGCTCATTGATCCACATACGTATGTACTAGACCTAAGAGCTCAGTGGCTCTTTCACCTTTTTCAGTAAAAGGTGACTTGGTCATTTTATCAAAAATATCGGATTCACAATCACTAACTTCAAAGATTCTCTCTTGAGTTAACCTGTCTATTCGGTTCTTATTTATGTGATCTAGCCTACAATGCCATAAGTAGATATCTGACACACTATCTAATCTAGGGTGCTTGCTGGTTGAATGGACTACGCTAACAGGTTGTGATAACATATACACACCATTATTCAAATGTCCACAGAAAATAGTAACACAATTAATAATGATATTACAAACTTATTTTTTTATTGAAATTTCATAATCATTTTTGGCCAAAGGCCTACAGAAATGATATTTAAAAAGAAAATAGGACAGAAGTGACAATCACTAAGAACAACAATATGGGACAGAAAGCAGTAACACCATTAACAATGATATTACAAACTCATTTCTTTATTGAAATTTCATAATTGTTCATGACCAAAAGGCCTACAAAAATGATACTTAAAAAGAAACTAGGACAAAAATGACAATCACTAAGAACAACGGTATGAGATTCAAATACAAGTTTCAAAATTCCTAAAGCTAAAACTGAAACTGGTCTTCCATCTCCAACGTTCAAGAACCTTTCACCTTACTCGAATCTCCTACTAACCTGCAATCCCTGCAATGAATTACAAATATGATAAGGGCTACCGGCATCTAATACCTAGTCAGTAATATCACAAATAAAGAAATTGCAAGGAGTTATCATATAAATACCTTATCCAGCAATAGCTTGTTTCTTTCTCTACCTGTTCGGATCCAGAAAAGCAATATACTAAAGATAGTTCCTTTTTCAATGCCCCCACTTCTTGCAAAAGAAGCATTCAGTTTGACTCTTATCGGGCTTGATCTTCCTGGTCTGACCATGTGTAGATGTCCCAACCTTAACTTGCACCTTCTTAGCTTTCTTCTTCTTGTTCTTCTTCCCTTTTCTAAAAGGTCGAGAGCCAAAAGATGAACCTCCCACTAAGTTCACCAACTCTTTGTGGAGTTGGTGATCCTTCTCAAAGTTCTGAAGTAACCCCAGTAACCCATGGTAGTCTATTTCAGGCTTTATCATTCTGAAATGAGTAAGGAATGGGAGAAATGACTTGGACAATGAGTTCAGTATTGCATCTCTCCCAAGCTATTTATGTAAGGAAAAGCCGAGCTTGCTTAATCACTCTATCAGCTTGATCATGTACAATACATGATCAATGATAGAGGCACCATCCAGCATTTTGGCATTGAAGATGGCACAACTAGTGTTGTGCCTCTCTACATCATCGGGTGTGCCAAAAGAATCCTCCAATATTTGAAGCATGTTCTTTGGCTAAGCCATCTCAAATCTATGACTGAACTCATCGCTCATAGCAGCCAGCATGATGTAGCATATCGTGATCCGATCATTGAGCCACTTCTGATAAGTGTCTTTGACTATTCCACGTGCATTGGTAGCTAGCTCCTCAGGTGCAGAATCCGTCAGCATATATAGGATCTATTCATGCTCCAGGACTATCTTCAACTTTTGATACCAGCTATCGAAGTTGGATCCCACCAACTTATCATTATCCAATAATGATCGGAGTGATAAGGAAGTGGCCATATCTGTACCAAAGAAAAATATAATCTAATTAGTAATTGATTCATTAAACCTAAAAATTTGGACTTTAATTAAAAGGTTCCCCGCTATTTATTCAAATTGGCAGCCTCTACCTCCAATCTGAGGAATTATCATAATTTCTTAGTGGGTACTAGAATCCACATAGACTATACATGAGCCTAACTTTGGTTGGCCTATCCATGTACATCTAAGGGTAGGTTCATAACCAATTATTTCTCCAAATAATTTCTAGTAATTAAACCCAGCCTCTGATCAGTTGGCTTTGGTCTTCTCAAAAAAGGGTCCAGTTAGGTCCAACCACTAATAGGCTGGTCTAAGAGCACCTAAATCAATCACACTGATTTATCTAGTTGACATGGGTCAACTCAAATTGTCAAGTGATCTAATCAAAACTCAATCTCACCAAGAAGGCTAGGTAAGTGAGATCGGTTGAAGGGTCTGCCAAAGCTTGCCTTAGACACCATCAAAAATGGTTAGGTAAGTAGGCTGCCAATTAAAAACCACTAATCATATGTGCCAAACTTATCTTAGACACTAACTGATTTAATTAGTCTTGATTAGATCAATCTAATAGTTTGAGCTAGACCTCTTAGCCAAGAATCAAGTCCATTTGGTTCTTGTTAAAGACATGGACTTGACCAACTACAACTATTATAATTGATCTAGAGAATCCTTAACCTAATCTAAGATAATAATTGATTAGATTTAGTCAATTCTCTAAATAAGTCTATTCTTTAATCTAACCTTAGGTCTAACCCAATTAATGGACCTAATCTCCACTAGCCAATTAACCCAGTGTGTTATGATTCGTGTCACAGGATCTTTAATTTATAATCCTATAACCTAATCAAACAACTTCTTAATAATTAAGTTTTAGGCTGAGGGTTGGGATTTGGCTTTTCAAAAATAATTTTTATATTTACAAAATATTTTTATAATATGGTTCTATCAACCAAGTTGCATGTTTGATTCATAATCAATATACAAGTAAAATAAACATGAAACTACTTTAGATCTAATCTAAATAGGTTCATGTAATTAAAACAGTTTCAATAATAATCAATCATAAATCTTCCTAGATCAAATCTAACATATTTATGATGATTAAAATTAGATTAAAATATTTTTAATCAGATCATAAAATTTTTTAGATCTAATCTAAAATTTTATGATCAATATTTTAGATCAGCACATACTAGGACAATCTATCCACTGTAAGGGATAAACCTTATAGCAGGACAATCTTTTGGCAGTCCATGTAATCTAAAATATTTTATTTTTAGATCTAAAACTATTTTAAATTTATTAAATTATAAATAAAATTAAATTAAATCTAATAAATTTATGATTAGAGTCAAATCATCATAAATTAGGACAACCTTTTTACTATAAGGGATAAACCTTACAGCAGGACAACCTTATGGCAGTTCGCAAGATCTAGATTTTTAATTTTAAATTTAATAATTAGATTATAAATTAGATCTAATCTAAAAAATAATCTAAACATACATAAAAATTATGTAATAAAAATCTAGGTTCTAATACCAATTGTAGGAACCAGATCTAGAATTTCACGGATAGATCTTGAAACTTTTTTAGGATTAGATAGTGAAAAATCTAAATAAATTAAATATTTATTTAAATAAATATGTAAATATCTAGATCTTAGATCTATTACATGATCAATGCATGATATTAAATCAAAAATTAAAAATATAAAGGAGAAGAAAAGGTTGATCACATCAACCTAAATCTACACTACATCTAATGCAGGTATGAAATCAATAGATCAGATCTATTACCCATGCAAGTTAGACGTTCTAACTTACTGATCCAAGCTTGAGGATGAATTCATGAGCCACATACACGTTCAGCCTCTAGGAGTCATCCACACGAGCCTACGAACTTTGATCTGAAGATCGATGTAGGAAATCAACACAGCATGCTAGTACCATACTGATCCTTCTTTGACGATCGATCCGACGCTCCCTTCTTCAAAACATGAACTCTCTAAAATATGAGAAGGAAGAGGAGAGTTTTTTGTTCTGAGACTCTCTCAGAAGAAAAATTTAAAAGAAGGAGAAGAGATGAAGAATAAAATAGCCCTAGAAGAAGATCCTCTTCATCTTCTCTTTTCTCTCACCTAGACACCTAGTTTGGTACCTATGGAACCCCCATGCCTAAGGACCCTCTTTCTCTAATTTTTGCACACCCCAAATCTCTACCAAAGCTCTATATTCTATAAACTTTTAGCCAAAAATTTATCTAATAAATAGAGAAAAAAAGGAAGAGTCCTTGTCTAGGTCAAAAACTAGACAAGGTCAAACAGGGCAAGACAAGGGGCGCCCAACTCTTGGGCGCCTCCTCCATAATTATTAAAATGGACCTACAAGGGAGGGTGCACAAAAGAGAGGTTTCTCACATGGAATAAGAGAAGAATTAATAAAAGAGGGGGCGGCACTCAAGGGAAGGCATTTTGGTCAACAAGGATTCTATCTCATAGAATCCTAAAGCAAAACTAACTCCCCTTTTGACTTGGTCTTCCAACAAATTGCCTTATGAGAAAAGAAGGGAGAGAGGGGTGTGTGTGAACATCAGGGAGAGGAGATCTCATGCACAAAATAAAGAAAAGTAGGCATGGGGGGTGTGGGCTAAGGTGGCACAAGATTAGGAAGTCCTAATCACACTAGGACTCCTATTTTGACTTGGTCAAACAAGATCTTTAACCAAATAAAATCAAGAGTAAACCAACTTAATTAAATAAGATCCTAACTCATTTAAAGACTTAATTAAATTAGATTAAATTATATTTAATTCTAATTTAATTTTTTAATCAAATTAAAAAATTAGATTGTCCCGAGTCCTAGTTAGACTAGGGCTAGTTCTTCCTTGCACTTGGCTTATCCAATAAGTTAATTGAACTTGATCCAATCAAGCCCAAACCAAATGTAATTAAATCATGTTTAATTAGACTTAATCTCAGCCCTCTGGCTTAATCAAATTAAGTCAATTAGCAATCTAATTGCTAATCGATCCTCCTATAATACTTGCACTAGGTTAAACACCAATCGTATTAATTATTTAATCCTAGAACGATTCTTAATCGTTGATCAATCATCCGATCAGATTATGAGCTCTAATGTGTGTGACCTCCTAGATCCAAACTTAAGTCGATAGCATAAAAATAAATTTTTATACCAATTAAAGTGACCATCTAGTAATGGTACCCGACGACTGGATAAGTCGAATGTGTAGAACAACATCCCATGTAGATATAGTTTCCATATAATTCATCCCCTTGACCAAAATGCTTATAGGACACCTCAAAGTTCAACTATCAACTCTGATCAGGTTGTCCATATTGTATTTCAAAATATCAAATCCATCTGATGGATTACCTTGGCCAAGGTTTTGCTATATTGAAATACAGTGATACATTCTTCTCCAACTCTTGGAGTGGTCAATCCCATCTTGATCATGCTCTAACTTTATAAGTACATGACTATGCCCAAAAGCTTTTTATTACTGAATTAGAAGTTTAGTTAGTCTGATACCAAAGCACAGTGAGTTGCTTGCAGGTTACTGAGATGATCTCAGATCAAAAGAACACTTATACCTATATCCCATCAAAGACATTCTCGATAGTAGAATGCTCTAAAGTTGGTCACGTTCAATGACGATGTACCTATACATCTCATATATATGCCATACCAATATCTCTATACTCCTTAGTTAAGAGGACAACCAACCTATATGACATACAGCGATCTATGCTCAATAGATGCTGTCATCCTTATTAACAGCCTATCATTTGGTCGTGAATAAATTTAAGGACTAATCGATAAATTCTCTCTTTATCGAAGCTAAATAGTCCTAAGAACTTCATCACAATAATGGAGTTCGTTAGAAGATGAATACTTATGATAAAAAAAATATCAAAAATATAATTTATTTACTAATGAATCAATTACAAATATAAAGTAGCTCAATCATCAATAGGCTGACGATTGGTTTTGGGACATATTTTCCAATACTGGCATGCAAATTGGGTCAACCTAGTCTGAGAATGAGCCAACTTAGTCTCAGTGGAAGCAAAAGATAGAAAGTGCAGAAAGCCAGTTTTTCAATACTCAGGGGACTGAGTCGATCCAGCTATAAACTAAACCGACCTAGTTAGGACTGAGCCGACCTAGTTAAAAACTGAGCTGACCCAATGATCGTAACGGCTAGTTTTTAGCAGCTTTTTTAAACAATCATTTCTCCACTCCAATGGCTATTTCAAGGCTTTCAACATCTAGAACTGATCCAAAAGCTATCATAAAGAGTATAAAAGGCTAGAGAAATATTTCAAAAGGAAGAAAAAAGAGATTTAAAGAGAGATTCTTTTATTTTTGATGAGAAACATTAAATATCTAAAGAAAAAAAAAAGAGAGAGAAAAGTTATGCACTGATTTCAGTGAGCCTTCAAAGCAATCTTCTCCAACATCTTCTTCATCCTCTCAAGTACAAATTGAAGAAAAGTCAAGCTTCGATCGAGCACATCATTAGCTTCTTCATTGGGATTTAAAGAGTTTCATTTCTATTTTTATTTCTATGCTGAGATTCCATACTTATATTTTTGATTTATTTACAAGTTTCTTTGGAGAAAGAAACTTGAAAATTAAGTCCATCCAAGTTCGGAATTGGACATTGTAGGTTTTGGTTGGTAAGCTCAAAAAAACCAACTAGATTAATAATGATTCCAAAAAACTATTAGTGTAAGATTTTGGTTGGTGCTTCTGTGAAAATCAACTAGGTTTGTTTGTAAGCCTGGAAAAACAAACACACTGTAATCAAGAGTAGATTATAGTGAAAATTCCAAGAAAAGCTTAGAGAGTGGATGTAGGAGTGGATTGCTCCAAACCACTATAAAATCTTATGTGTTTGTGTTGTGCTTTCAATTCTTGCTTCACTTGCTTTATTATTTATTTAGATTAGCTTTCAATTTCTTCATAGCATTTTCTTATCCTAAAATCATTGCTGCTTATATTGTTTATATTTCAACCACACCACTTAAGTTAAAATCAAAACACATACTTGTTTAGAAAGCAAATTTGGATAAAATTTTTATAAGAATCCAATTCACCCCCCTCCCCCCCCCCCACCTACTTGGGTTACAACCTCTGGTAACACAAACATTTGACATAGGCTGGATATCCCCAAACCCATAGGTGAGAGAGTGTATGAAAAAATAATATCTAGGCTTTCAGGACTAGATCTTGAAACTTTTCAAGATTAGATAGTGAAAGACTTAAATAAATTAATATTTATTTATAAAATTAGATAATATCCTAGATCTAAGATCCTATTACATGATTATGGCATGATATTAAATCAAAAATTAAAAACAAAAGGAAAAAATAAGTGTTGATCATATCAACACAAATCTACACTAGATCAAAATCAAATAAGTAATAGGAGATCAGATCTTAGTTACTTGTGTAAGTTAGATATTCTAACTTACTGATCTAGATTTGAGGATGATGTTGTGAGCCGCACACACGTTTGGCCTCTAGGAGTCATCCACATAAGTCCACAAATCATGATCAAAAGTTCTGATATAAGAAATCAGCACAGTATGCTAGTACTATGCTGATCCTTCTTTGACGATCGATTTGGTGCTTTCTTCTTCTAAATTTGGATAATTCCAAGGATGAGAGGAAGGAGGAGATATTAATGATCTAAGACACTCTCAAGTAATCTCAAAAAGGAGGAAGAAAAGAGAGGAACAAGATAACCCTAGAAGAAGACTCTCTTCTTCTTCTCTGTTCTCTCACCTAAATACCTAAATTGGTGTCTATGAAAACCCAACACCCAAGGACCATTTCCCTCTGATTTTCACACACCCAAGACCTCTCTCAAAGATCCATGTTCCATAAAAAATTTAAGTAAAAATTTATTTTAAATAATAAATTATGGAAGAGCCTTGTCTAGGTCAAATTCCTACAAGGCAGGTCAATATAAGGTAGGTTGTTGGGGTGCTCAACACTTGAGCACCCCCTCCTCATCCTATGCCATGGACCACCTAATATTGGCATAAAAAATGCCTTCTTTTACCATGAAAAATAAAGAAAGAAAATCAGGTGTGAGCGGCACAAGGGAAGGAATCCAAGTTTGTTGGGATTCTATCACATAGAATCCAAACAAACCACAACAACTTACCTTCTTAAGCCAATGTCCATAACTTATTTCAAATAAGAGAGAGAGATGGAGAGGGGATGTGTGTGAAAGGCTGGGGAGAGGGGATTCAATGTCAAAAATAAAGGAAGAATGGCGTGGGGTCAAGGTGGCACAAGATATGGAATCCTAGTCATACTAGGATTCTTATTTTGGCTTGATCTAAAATTGGTTGCTCAAACCAAATTAAATAAAAAATAAACCAATCTAATTAAATTAGATCTTAATACAATTAAGAATCTAATTAAATTAGATTAAATTATATTTAAATTTAAACTAATTTTCTAATAAAATTAGAAATTGGATTGATCCAAGTTCTAGTTGAACTAGGACTAGTTCTTCCTTGCACTTGGCTTATCCAATAAACCAATTAAACTTGATTCAATCAAGTCCAAACTAAATATAATTAAATTATATTTAATTAAATTTAATCTCAGTCCTTTGGCTTAATCAAATTAAGTTAATTAGCAATCAAATTGCTAATCGATCCTCCTGCAACACTTGCACTAGGTTAAACATCAATCGTATTGATTATTTAACCCTAGAATGATTCTTAATCATTGATCAACCATCCGATCAGATCATGAACTCTAATGTGTGTGACCTCATAGGTCCAAACTTAAGTCGATAGCATAGGAATAAATTTTTGTACCAGTTAAAGTGACCATCTAGCAATGGTACCCGACGGTCGAATAGGTCAAATGTGTAGAACAATATTCTCAGAACCTATGTGGATATAGTTTTCATATAATTCATCCCCTTGACAAAAATGCTCATAGGATACCTCAGAGTTCAACTATTAACTTTGATCGGATTGTCCATATTATATTACAAAATATCAAATCCATCTGAGGGATTATCCTGGCCAAGCTTTTGCTATACTAAAATACAATGATACATTATTCTCCAACTCTTGGAGTGGTCAATCCCATCTTGATCACACACCGACTTTGCAAGTACTTAACTATGCCCAGAGCCTTCCATTATTGAATTAGAAATTTAATTAATCTAGTATTAAAGCATTATGAGTTGCTTGCAAGTTACTAAGGTGATCTTAGGTCTAAGGGATTATACCTATATCCCATCAAAGATATTCTCGACAGTAGAATGCTCTAGAATTGATCACGTTCAATTATGATGTATCCTTACATCTCACCTATATTCCATACCAGTATCTCCACACTCATTGGTTAAGAGGACAATCAATCTATATTGCATAAGTGACCTATGCTCGATAGATGCTGTCATCATAATTAACAATCTATCATTTGGTCACGAACTATTTTAAGGACTAATCGATAAATCCTCTCTTTATCGAAGCTAAATAGTCCTAAGAACTTCATCACAACAATGAAGTTCATTAGAAGATGAATACTTTATGATGAAAAAATATCAAAAATATATTTTATTAATTAATGAATTAATTATATTTATAAAATAGCTTAACCATTAATAGGCTGACGATTGGCTTTGAGATATATTTTCTAATAGTATAGGCCAACGCCTAGTTCATATCTTGTATGGAGTCTTTGCGATAAATTTACTCAGTACATTGTTCAATATATAACATGCAGTCTCAAGAGCATGACCCCAAAATGAAACAAGCAAACTAGCAAACCCTATCATGGATCGAACCATGTCTAACAAGATTTGATTTCTCCTTTTCGATACACCATTATACCATGGTATTCTTGAAGTTTACTGTAAGAGAATTCCATTCTCTCCTAGATATGTTAAGAACTCACTAGATAAATATTCACCTCCTTGATCTAATCGAAGAGTTTTAATACTCTTTTCAATTTATTTTTCTACTTTACTTCAGAATCTTTTGAACATTTCAAATAAATTTGACTTATGTTTCATCAGATAAATATATCTATACCTGGATAGATCATCTGTAAAAGTGATGAAGTAGAAATATCCATCTCTAGCACCTATGCTCATTGGTCCACATACATCGGTATGTATAAGACTAAGAGCTCAATGGCTTTCTCACCTTTTCCAGTAAAAGGTGACTTGGTCATTTTTCTAAGAAGATGGGACTCACAGATTGGAAGTGATTCATAATTACTAACTTCGAGAATTTTTTCTTGGATCAACCTATTTATCCTATTCTTGTTAATGTGACCTAGTCTACAGTGCCATAGGTAGATATTAGAGACATTATCTAATCTAGGATATTTTTTAGAAGTATACATTACACTCATAGGCTATGATAAAATATAAATACCATTTCTTTGTTGTCCTTGCATTATTATAACATCATTCATAATGATATCATAATAATCTTTCTTTATAGATAAATGATAACCATATTTGGCCAAAAGGCTAACCAAGATTATATTCATCAAAAAGGAATGACAATAATGACATTCATTTAAAGAGACAATATTAGTATTGAGAATAAGTTGAACTATTCTCATAGTTAGAACTGAAATAGATCTTCTATCTCCAACATTTAGGAATCACTCATTATTTTCAAATCTTCTACTAATTTGAAGTCCTTGCAATATATTGCAAATATGGATTGGACTTCTGGTATCTAATACCCAAGTAGAAGTATCAAAAATAAGAAAATTATAAGATGTTATCATATAACATTTTTGATCAGCAACTACTTGCTCATCTCTCTTATTCAACCTATTGGGGTCATGAAAATCAAGATACTGAGGACAGATCTTCTTCTAATGCTTCTGCTTCTTACAGCGGAAGCATTCTGCCTGATTTCGATTATTCTTGGATCTTATGTTTAAACTAGGCATAGAGGCCCCAGCACGAACTACTTCATGCTGCTGAATAACATTCAACTTTTGATACTTATTATCGAAGTTAGATTCCATAAGTTTATCACTATGTAACAGTGAATGGAGCAACTATGGTTTGGATTTAACTGCATAAAAGAGAACCAAAAGCCTAATTAGTAATTGATTCATTAAACCTAAAGATTTAAACTTTAATCAAAAGGTTCTTCCACTATTTTATTCGAACTGATAGCCTCTACTTCCAATCGAGAAATTATCCTAATTTCTTAGTAGGTACTAGAATCCACATAGACTGCACACAAGTCCAACTATGGTTGATCAATCCATGTACATCTAAGAGTAGGTTCATAACCAATTATTTTTTAAAATAATTTTTAGTAATTTAATTTTGCCTCGGGTATCTTTTCAGTAGGCTAGGGCCTTTGCTAAAAATTTCGGTTAGGTCCAACCATTAACATGATCATACTTGGTCCATCTAACTAATGAATGATTAAGCCTAACTATGGTTGGTCAACCTAATCACCATTTAGAGAGATGCGGTCAAAAAATCATATTATGAATGATAATTCCATTAGCGGATAAGCACCAGGCCTATGGGCCTCCAATGATTATCCAACTAATGGATCCATTATCATCCACTTAATGGAAGGCTATGATCTAGTTATCACCATAACTATTTTACTTTAAGGATCTAATAATTTTAGAGAATTTTAATTTAAGAAAGAGAGAAGGTCAGATGAACTAGCTTATCATGATCCTCACACTGGCTTCACCAAGTTAGTTTAAGAGAGACCATTAATAGGCTGGTCTAGGAGCACCTAAATCAGTCACACTAATTTACCTAACTGACATGGGTCAGCTCGAATAGTCAAGTGATCCGATCAAAATATAATTTTATCAAGAGATCAGATAAGTTCAATCAGTAGGAGGGTCTGCCAAAGCTTATCTTAGATACCATCAGAAATAGCTAGATAAGATGGCTGTCAATTAAAGACCACTGGTCTGGTTTACCTTAAACATCAACTAGTTTAATTAGTCTCGATTAGATCAACCTAATAGTTCATACTAAATCATATAGCCAAGAATCAAGTCCATCTTGGATCTCATTAAAGACATGGACTTGACCAACTACAACTATTGTAATTGATCTAAAAAATCCTTGACCTAATCTAAGATAATGATTGATTACATTTAGTCAATTCTCTAATTAAGTCTATTCTTTAATCTAACCCTAAGTCTAATCCAATTAATGGATCTAATCCCCACTAATCTATTTAACCCAATATGTTATGATTTGTATCTTAGGATCTTCAATTCACAATCTTAGATCCTAATCAAACAACTTCTTAATTCTTAATTAAGTTTTGGGCTAAGGATTGGAGTTTAGCTTTTTGAAAATAATTTTTATGTTTATAAAATATTTTTACAACATGGTTCTACTAATCAAATTACATGTTTGATTCGTAATCAATATACAAGTAAGATAAGCATGAAACTACTTTAGATCTAATATAAATAGGTTCATATAATTGAAACTATTTTAACTCCAATCAATCATAAATTATCTTAGATCAAATCTAACATATTTATGATGATTAAAATTATATTAAAATATTTTTAATTAGATCATAAAATCTAATAGATCTAATCTAAAATTTTATGATCAATATTTTTGATCCGCACGTACTAAGACAATCTTTCCACTGTAAGAGATAAACCTTACAGTATGACAATCTTATAATTAGTCCATGCAATCTAAAATTTTTATTTTTAAATCTAAAATACTTTTAAATATAATAAATTATAAATAAAATTATATCATATCTAATAAATTTATGATAAAAAATAGATCTACACGAATTAGGACAACCTCTCCACTATAAAGGGTAAACCTTACAGCAAGATAATCTTATAATCAATTCATATGACTATGATTTTTAATTTTAAATTTAATAATTAAATTATAAATTAGATCTAATTTAAGAAATAATTTAAATATATAAAAGTAATCATGTAATAATGAACCTAGGCTCTGCTAACCAATTGAAAGAACCAGATCAAGGATTTTAAGACTAGATCTTAAAACTTTTTCAAGACTGGCAGTGGAAGACTGGAATAAATCAAAATTTATTCTTAAAATTAGAGAATATACTAGATCTAATATCCTATTATATGATTATGGTATGAGATAAAATCAAAAATCAAAAGTATATGATAGAGGAAAAAGATGTTGATCACATCAACATAGATCTATATTAGATCTATTGCATATATGTAAGATAGGATTAGATCCATATTACCTATACAAGTTAGACATTCTAACTTACTAATTTAGGCTAAATGATAAAGCTCCAATCTGCACATGCATCTGGCCTCTAAGTGATGTCCTCATGAGCCCACGAACCCCGATCAGAAGTCCGATGCAGGAAATCAGCATAGTATGCTAGTACCGTGCTGATCCTTCGTTGATGGTCGATCCGATGCTTTCTTATTCTAGATTTGGACTCTCCAAAAATTTAAAAAAAAAAGATTTTAGATCTGAGACACTCTCAAAAAAATCTCAAAAGTGGAGGAAAAAGGATGAATGGAAGAAACCCTAGAAGAAGACCCTCTTCTTCTTCTTTCTTTTCTCACCTAGACATTTAGATTGGTGTCTATGAAAATCCAGCACCCAAGTACCTTTTCCCTATGATTTTCATACATCCAAAATCTCTCTCTATGATCTGCAATCAATCCAAAAATTAGGCCAAAATGAGCTATATATATAGAGATATGGAAGAATCTTTTCTAGGTCAAATTCCAAGATAAGGCAGGACCTTATTTGGCAAGTTGTTGGGGTGCCCAACACTTGGGTGCCCCCTCCTCATCCCATGCCATGGACCACCTGGTAGGCACACAAAAAATTTCTTTTTCTACCATAGAAAATTAGGAAAAACTCAGATGGAGGGCGGCACAAAGGAAGGAGTTTTAGTTTGTTCAGATTCTATCATATAAAATCCAAACAAACCACAACAACTTACCTTCTATAGACTTGGTCCATAACTTATTCCAAATAAGAGAGAGAGAAGGAGAGCAGGCATGCATAAACCGTTAGGGAGAGAGGATTCTACGTCAAAATAGAAAGAGTGTGGGATGTGGGGGGTGTGGGGCAAATGTGGTGCAAGGGTCCTACTAGGATTCCATATATGACTTGGTCAAAAATTGGTTTCTCAAACCAAATTAAACTAGAAGTAAACCAACCTAATTAAATCAGATTCTAACCCAATTAAGAACCTAATTAAATTAGATTAAATTATATTTAAATCTAAATTAAATTTTTAATCAAATTAGAAATTGGGTTGATCCAAGTCCTAGTTGAATTAGGACTAGTTTTTTGTTGCACTTGGCTTATCAAATAAACCAATTAGACTTGATCCAATCAAACCCAAATTAAATCTAATTAAATCATATTTAATTAGACTTAATCTCAGCCTACTAGCTGAATTAAATTAAATTAATTAGCAATGCAATTACTAATGATGCTCCTGCAAAACTTGCACTAGGATAAACATCAATCGTATTGATCGTTTAACCCTAGAACGATTCTTAACCGTTGATCAATCATTTGATTAGATTGTGAACTCTAATGTGTATGACCCCATAGGTCTGAACCTAAATCAAAAGCATAGGAACAAATTCTTATATGATAAACACATAATATATATATATAAGTATTAATTTATTATATTAATTTATCTTTATTCTTAAGTATTGATACTTTTATTTTATTTTTTGCAGAAAAAGGATCACCAATGAAAAGAGCTTGATTTATGGATCATAATAAAATAAATTTGAAGCAAATCAGAGTTAAATCAGCTTTAGAATTAATTTTCAAGGAAAAAAGAAAAAAAATAAAAAATTAAAAATGGCTCAAACGCCACAATCGACTTAGCCGGTGTGCCAAGCCAAGCCACCGCATCTGACTTAACTGATGCATCCCAGCCCAGCCAGCACACCAGTAAGCTAGCCCAGCTAGAGAAGTCGGCCCACCAGCCCACAAAGCCTAGCTAGAGAAGCCCACTAGGCTATCGATGCATGATAGACCGGTCGATTGATTTACAAATCAAGCGTAGACCATCCAACTCAGTAGGCACACCCAGTCAGAGAGTGCCACATGGCAGACATAGACCTTTAAAGGATTCACCAAAAATCCATCACAACTAATAGGGGTAAAATGGTAATTTTGTATAGAACGGCGTGCGGTGATTGGTTATGGCATTCAGAAGTCTCGATCCATACGGTCTACAGGAACAGTAATTGCACAATCCGACGATCAGCATTCATTCCACCCGAGATCCAATGGCTGATATCGCTTCCCAATTTGATTCAATAGTACCCACAGATTTTGCATGATTCAACGGTCAGAAATTAAGTCGATCAAAATCCAACTGCTAGAATTTGTTTCTAATTTGATTAAGAAAATCTCAGCAAGATCTGATGGTCAAAAATTGCCTAATAAGGTGATCCAACGGTCCAAAATCAATCTGGGTCCTGATTAAGTTATAAAAGGCAGATTTTGATGCGATCTAGATCGTTTAAGCTCGATCCAGTAGTTGAAATTCATCACGGTAATCAAGAATCCAATCCAGACTCAATTTTCATGATTTTTCTCTCTTTCTAACTCCATTTCTTCTATATTTCTCTCTATAAAAACCCCCCTAAGCTAAACCAATGGGGGATAAGCTTCCCCTCTTGGGGAATCAACCCCTTCAAACCTCTCCAAGCTCTCCTAAGCCTCTCAAAAGCCCTTCCTTCACCAACAGCAAGCTCTCCTCTCCCTATTTCTCTCTCTCAAGCCCTTCTGTCTTCAAATTTTCATCTTTTCTTTTCACTAAACCTTTCTTATTTCTCCACCAAATTTCACTCTCCTGCTCCTGATTTCTATAACCAGCTATGGTCCATGCTTTTTTATGAAGCATCAAGGATGAAGACATCAATGAAAAACTTTCTAATGGCCAGCTGATCTTGTCTTTCTTAGGAGATCATTATGATCTTATTTTGATGGTGTTTTCTATTTACCATCTTTTATATTTTTTTAATTTATAATAAAAACTATTTTTAGTTATGATATTTTTATGTCTTTAGTTTTTTATAATTAATCTGGAATAGTTTATTATCCTTGGGATGAGCCATGATCTACAAGTACGATTCGTGCTAATAGGATAGATTATATTTAGATTAATTTTTGATATTATATTTAAATCAATTTATACTAGCTTATAACTTTAAGGGATGGGTTGTGATCTAAGGGTACAGGCCATGCTCTCTAAGATAGATTATATCTTTATTGGTTAGATATCAATTATAGCATATTAAAAAGAATACCAACTGTTAGATAAGAGATCAATTGAAATGCTAAGAATCAACCTTTCATACTTCAACTCCTCTTTTAATTAAATTGCTATTTAATTTACTTTCTTAATTAATTTAAGTAGCCTTTTAATTAATCTACTTTTAACCAATCTTAATCTTGCTTTTAAATGTAATTAACACGATCCCTGAGGATACGATCCAGACTCATCCTATCTATACAGTAGTGAGTTAGATTTTATTTTTGATCGCCTATGACAGTGATCAAATTTTGGCATCATTGCTAGGGATCGTGATTTAGTTGCTTTAAAAAAATTATAAAAAATTTAAAAAATTCAAAAAATTAAAATAAAAAATTAATAAAAAATTAAAAAATTTCAAAAAAATTTAAAAAATTAAAAAATTTTACTGTCACCGCATAAGCTATTTAGGGATTAAAGACTTAATTATAGAATCTAACAAGCAAAATTAATTAATTTAAGTTTGATTGTCTAACCTAACTTGGACATTGATTTTTTGCATTTCATTTTCATAAGATACTTTAAGGGCACTAAACCCAATTAACCAAAATAAGGTGGAGATATGATCACCCTTAGCTAAAAAATCATAAATGTTCATATTGCATTAATCCAAGCCTTTAATTTTTAAAATCAATTAGACATTGGCTCCTAAGGATACTCGAGCTCATTAGGATAAGAAATCCTAAAAGTTGGATCAGATAGGGTTAGTCAATTCAATTAGTATCTAAGGCAAGTGGTTCAAGGATGACTAGATCCAAAAGAAGGTGGTTTATAATTGATTCTGTTAGCTTATCTGGTCAAGCACAATTGATGTCTAAGGCAAGCAACGGAAGAACTTCCATCGATCTTACACTTATCTGGCCAATTGAGTGGCTGATTCTGGAAGGCTTGAAGGTAATATTGACAGTTAGGAGCTATCTAGATCTAGAATGATCCTTAGCTAGGATTGATTGTATAACTTGATTGTTAACTAACATCAAACCTAATTAAAACTTCTTTCACCTATTTCTTAGATTTAGAACTCTCTAGACTCTCATCTTTAGAATTTCTTTCATCTATTTTTATCTTATTAAAAAAATCTAAAAATCTAAAAATAATAATATCTATCTATGTTTGCTCTAATGTATAATTATAGGATATTTACTTGAGTGTTGGTCATCATGATCTGAAATTCAAATCCTAGATCCTAAAATTAAACGAACCCTTAGAGCTAACAAACCTAGAATTATGGCTGCATCCTTTCGTCAATTGAGAGAATACTTAACCCCTTCTTCTTATACCTATGACCCCTATACACCCATGTATGAACCTAATAGTGGTGGAATTTGCAAGGTTGGAAACTTCATAGATATCCGTAATAAGGTAGATGAGTTATCCTAGAAACTTGACTGTCTATTAAATATGAGACACTCTCCTGCCTCATCTTTGCATGTGTGTGATATTTGTTCAAATCCCCACCACCTAGTTAGTGAATGTCCAGTTGTATATCGACCTTGGAAATTTGCACATGAGCAGACTTATCTAGCCCCAACTTAGACCAATTATTATAACCCTTACTCCAACACCTACAATCTGGGTTGGAAAAACTATTTAAATTTTTATGAGACATCACAACCAGTAATCAATTATGAACCTAGTTATCCGGAGGAGACTTATATGGCATACCAATATCAAAATATTTAGCAATCCTCTTCAAATACTTATAGTTCAACATTTAAAGAACAAGTTTTACATATATTAGAAGGGCTCAATATGAACATTCACTCCCACACTCAATCAATAGCTAAGTTGGAAATCCAAGTTAGTCAGCTAATTACTACATTCAATAGTTGAGAGGGAGAAGAATTATCTAATCAGCCCATAAGTGATTCAAGGGAGCAATATATAGCTGAGAGCTCCAATGTTCACGAAATCCTTATAGATCAGCCTAATATGCAAACTAAAAATTATTTTGAGGAGGATGTACCTAAAGATGTAATAAAGGAAGCTATTCCTAGAATTATTTCTCGAGATCCAGTGCATACAAGTTTGAATCCTTTTGGAGTGGATAATTTTAATGTAGATGGATATACTGAAAATGAAAACACATTATTAGAGCCATCCAATTTTAGCACCACTACCCCTGGATTTGAGAAATATGAATCAATACCTATTCCAATAGCTTTTCCTCTAGAATCATCACCTTCTCCAAAACTAAATCTGCTCTTGGTCATACCTGAGTACGCATGTTTAGAATCGAGTAACACCCTTTCGGTACCCATTACGTCAAACTCAATCTTTACCCTAGCAACTAAATTCATAAGCATATTAGAAGAATAAATAGAAAAAATTCTTAATAAACAAGGATCTATGAATGGGTTTATAAATTATTTTCTTAAAATTAAGAATATAAAACTAACTAAGAATAGGGTCATGAATTACTTTTTAGAGATTGGCAAGAAAATATAGAAATTTATTAATAATGAGATTGTAAGCCATCTTTCTGAGACTAGCAATTCAAAATCATTGAAATTTGTCAATCCAATTTTTGACATAGTATAGGCAGAATCGTCTAGTCTGGCTAAAGACTTTAAACTTAGTGCTTGTTAGGAGGCAACCCATCGATTATTTTTTTCTTTCAAATTTCTAGTTTTTTTTTTATTTTCTTTTATAGGACATTAATAAAGATGATTAGCCCAAGTTGGGGGAGTACATCAAAAACATCCTGTATGAACCTGATGGAGTATACAAAAGGACCTGCAAATAATAAATCAGGTGGTATCCCTTCTTGATAAATATTTTTATTTTTTCTTCTTTCATTGGAGACAATGAAAATTAAGTTAGGAGGGAGAATAAGTAACTTTAAAATTTATGAGTCCTTAAGTATGATTTGAAATAACTAGTTTTATATACCCAAACATCATTTTGATTAAGAGTTAATTAGATATCTTGATCAATGATTAATGGTCTGGATAATTTTAGAGATACTGAGGAGTAATTTATTAAGAAAGTCTAATAAATGGTAGGGTTTAGACTAGACCAAATTTTAAGAGTGATTCTAAAACCCTCTTCTTACTGATCTCAATAAAGAATCTACTTCATGAGAGTTGGATGAAAAGATCAAACTATGCAAAAGTTTTAAAAAAAAATACACATTGATCTCCCACTAAGTAACCAGGCCCCTATGCCTAAGTAAGCCTTGTGGTTCGCATAAAAAGATAGGCAATATAAATTTAAAAAAAAAAGATAATAAGGGGACTAGATTATAAAAAGATAATAAACCCTTCTCATATTAAGTTAGAGAATTTAGAGGATAAAGTGGGGAGTAGGTGAAAGAAGATCTTTAAAAATTTCTATGGTTAACACTCAACTACTAATTGGATCGAATTAGTAATCCGATGGCATACCTCTTTAATGGTTTGATCGAATATCAGTTGTCTTTAGGAATATCTAAATCTAACTTTTAATTCAAGACTAAGTCAGTATATATTACTAATTCATCTACTTTACTTGAGGATGAGCCAAGTTCAAGTTGGAGGATGTGATAAATACATAAAATATATATATAAGTATTAATTTATTATATTAATTTAATTTTATTCTTAAAAATTAATATTATTAGCTCAATTTGTGGGTCACAATGAAATAAATTTGAAGCAAATCAGAATTAAAACAAATCCAAAATTAATTTTCAAAGAAAAAATAAATAAAAAAATTGAAAATGGCTCAACCGCTGCATCTAGCTCAGTCGGTGCATCCCAGCCCAACCGACGTGCCAGCAAGCCAGCCCGCTAGCCCATAAAGCCCAGCCAAAGAAGCCCACTAGGCTACTGGTGCACGGTAGACCGATCGACCGATCTATAGATCAAGTGTAGACCGTCCAACTGTAGGAACCAGTGTAGGATAAACAATGCTACTTTCGAAAAATTTTTTAAAAATAGATAAAATCTAGTAAAAAATTAATTAATTTAATTAATTAATTATTGATCATATCATAAAATAAACCCTACACTAAAGATCTAAATATGATATAAATGTATACATATCAGATCAAAAAAATTAAAATAGTGCAGTAAACTATTTACTACATCTAAGTGTTCTTAACACTATACCTTGCACGGATAGTCGATCACCATGATTTGATCATTATCGAGGAGGTCTACTGGTCATGATGTAGCCACATAGATGTCTGGCCTCCATAGATCGTCCACACGAGGCTCCTGATCCTGATCGGCTCCCCGTGAGTGCTAGCTTAGTACCAGAGTCTTTCAGGGACTGTTTCAATCAAACGACTTTGATCTTCTTCTATGGATTTCACGGATGCTCCAGATTGCTGGTAGATGAAGTAGAGAGGTAGAGGAGGCTCTCTCTAAAATTTGGTGGGCTCACAATATTTGTAGCTCACATAAATAATTCCTGAATCCTAGGTTCTAAAACCCTAGGTCAAATGCACCCTGAAACCCTACGCTAGTCTTTCTCTGGTTTTTCACCTAACGAGATTTTTTAATCTTTTTCTCATGTAGAAGGAGACTCATGAAAGTGTTCTCTCTATTCTCAGATCCCATCCCTCACATCCCAAAAATCATCCTATTTATTTTTACACCAAAATGTGGAGAGTACGTGTGAGAGGATAAAAAAGGGTTGGTTGTCAATTTGAATTCAAATTTGTTTTGAATTCAAATGCCAACCAATTTATTTCAAGCCATAAGTGTCAAGAGAAGGAAAGGCAAGGAATGTTTTGTGCATGGAGAGAATTCATGAGAAACATTTTCTCATGAAGAAAAGTGGGTGCACAAGGAGTGATGTGGTGCATGGGTGGTTAGCCCTTAAAATTCAAACTCTTTTGAATTTTTGAATGAAACCAACCATCCCTATACATTTGGAATGTGGGAGACCTAGGTGTGAGACTTCTAATCAGCATGGAAAACTTTATGAGAGAAGAAAATTGAATTCAAAGGGGCGTGGGGCATATGTGGCGCATGGGAAGAGAAGACTAGTCAAACTAGTCTTTGAATTTAAACTTCAACCAATTGAACCAACCCAATCAAAATTGGTTAGGCCAAATTAAATCAAATTAAACCCAACATAATTAGGCTTAATTAGCCTCAATTAAATTTTAATAAAATTAGTAATTGATCAAGCCCAACCTTTGATCAAATCAGGGTTCGAACCTCCTCGACGATTAGGTAAACTCGTGACTTAATCGGGTCAAACCCAACTGAACCCAATTCAATTGGACTTGATCGAAAAATAATTACTCAATCAAATTAAGTTAATTAGTGATCAAATCACTAATAAAATCTCTCATAAATCTAGAGTCCAAATCTGGTGGGTGTCCGAACAATAGAGTCCCATCAAAATAAAATTCTTGATCGAAGAGTTCCAAACCAGTGGGACTCTTGATCCCGGTGTCTGAAATAAGTAGAACTAATGATTGTAGAGTCCCAACTCTCAATCACAGAGTTCTAGATATCTAAGACTCAGAGTCCTAGAGCAGTGGGACTCTTGATCAAAGAGTCTTAATCCAGTGGGACTCTTGACCACAGACTCTTAGACATTGAGACTCAGTATCCCAACCCAATAGGACTCCCAATCGAAGAGTCTCAGTCCAGTGAAACTCTTGACCATAGAGTTTCAGTCAAGTGGAACTCTTCACCAGCCATTAGATCAGGTAGGAATCTCTAGTGTGTGTGACTCCGCAAGTTCGAACCTAAGTCGGTAGCACAGAAAGCAATTTTTGACTAATCAAAGTGACCATCTAGCAATGATACTCGACGTTCGAACAGGTTGAATAGTCGCAATCACAACATTCAGAATCTACGCGAATATGGTTACCATATAATTCATCCCTATGATCTTTGTGTAATAGATGATTTAGGATTAGACTATCAACCCTAGAAAATACATCCATGTCGTATCTTAAAGTAATTAGTCCCGTGACTCCTCACTAAGACTATACTGGCTAATGTTTTGCTAAATTGAAATACAATTGAACATAGTACCTAAAATCAGGAGTGGTCAATTCCATCTTGATACAAGCACTAACTCCTCAAATACTTGACTATGCCTAGAAATCTTTCGTCACTAAATTAGAAATTCAAGTAGTCTAGCACCAAAGCATAATGAGTTGCTTGGAAGTCACTATGGTGATCTCAGATCGAAGGGATACTTATATCCATATTCCATCGAAGCTAATCTTGATAGAAGAAAAGCTCCAGAGTTGATCACGTTCAGTGTAGATGTACCCATACCTCTTACTTGCAAGCCATATCAGTGTCTCAACACCTCTTGGTTATGAGGACAACCAATCTATATGGCACACAACGATCTATACTTGATAAATATTGTCATCCTGAGTAACAATGTATCATTTGGTCATGAACTATTTAAGGACTAAATAATAAATCCTCCTTTATCGAATCTAGATAGTCCTAAGAACTTCATCATAATACAAAGTTCATTAGAAGATAACAGAATTTATGATGAAAAATATTAAAATAATTTTTATTAATTTATAATTTATATACAATTATAAATGTATACCCCAATCGTTAATAGACTGATGATTGGCTTTAGAACACATTTTCAACAATCTCCTACTTGGACTAAAGCCAATCGGTGCAGTATCTAATATCTATCTTCGACTTGAAGTCATTGAATGCCTTCACTACAATAGCTTTAGTGAATGGATCGGACTTTTTCCTTTTCCATTAATCATCTGAAGGTCGACGTCACCTCGACCCACAATCTCTCGAACAAGATGGTAGCAACATAGAATATGCTTCATCCACTGGTGTGCCTTCGATTTCTTCGCCTGAGCAATGGCTCTAGAGCTGTCACAATAGAGCAGAATTGAACCATCAAGGGAGGATGCTACTCTGAGCTTGATGATGAATTTTCTCACCCACACCACTTCTCTAGCAGCATCTGATGCAGCGACATATTCCATCTCGTAAATAGAATCAGCCATAGTATACTGCTTGAAACTCTTCCAGCAGACGGCCCCACTATTAAGAATGAATATATCCCAACACACTCTTACTATCATCATGATCAGATTGGAAACTAGAGTCCATAAATCCCATAAGTTTCAAATCTAATTCACCATATATAAGGCACTGATCCTTAGTATTTCTTAAATACTTCAAGATGGTTTTAACAATTTTTTAGTGATTCTCTCCTAGATCAGATTGATATCTACTCATTACCTCTAGTGAGTATGCCACATTTGATAGCGTACATGTCATGGCGTATATTATAGAATCCACTGTTGAAGCATATGGTATTCTACTCATACGCTCTCTTTCTAGAAGTGTTGTCGGACAATCCCTCTTTGAAAGAAAAATTCTATGGCCTATCGATAGATAGCCTTTCTTGGAATTCTCCATGCTGAACCATTTCAGCATGGTGTCAATGTACGTAGACTGGAACAATTCAAGTAACCTTTTAGATCTATCTCTATAGATCTTCATCCCTAGGATGTAGGAAGCTTCTCCTAAATCTTTCATGAAGAACTGTGATGACAGTTGGATCTTTATTCCTTGTAATGTAGGAACATCATTTCCAATTAAGAGAATGTCATCAACATACAATACTAGGAATACTATTGCTAAACCATTAGCCCACTTGTATATGCAAGACTCCTCTTCATTTTTAACGAAGGCATACATTTTAATTATTCTATCAAATCATATGTTCCAGCTCCGAGATGCCTGCTTCAGTCCATAAATGGATCTTTGAAGCTTACACATCTTAGACTCATCTATGGATGTGAATCCTTTAGGTTGTATCATACATACCTCTTCTTCCAGCTCTCCATTTAGAAAAGTCATTTTCACATCCATCTGCTAGATTTCATAGTCCAGATAGACAATGATGGCAAGCATAATCCGAATAGATTTGAGCATTACCATAGGAGAGAATGTCTCATCATAGTCAATACCATAATATTGACGATATCCTTTGGCAACTAGATGGGCTTTATAGATCTCCACCTTTCCATCTGTGCCCCTTTTCCTTTTGAAGACCCACTTATACCCTATGAGTTTTACCCCTTCGGGTGGGTCAACCAATGTCTATACATTATTGACCTTTATGGATTTCATTTCAAATTTCATGGCCTCAAGCCATTTCTTAGAGTCGAATCTCTACATTGCATCTATATAGGTGATCGGATCCTGATCGTTCTCATCGAGTTCAATAGAATCCCCATCCCGGACCAAGAAATCATAGTATCTATCTGGTTGACGTGGTATTCTACCAGATCGCCTTAAGGGTGCATCTACAATGGGTTCTGAGTCTAATCTAATCAGATCCAGCTCAGGTTCAACAACTTGTGTCTGTTCTTCTACCTATCGTACTTCATCAAGTTCGATCTTAGATACATTTGTTCTTTCACCAAAGAACTCTTTTTCTAAAAGGACTGCCTTAAGGCTAACAAACACTTTTTGCTCATCAGTAAGATAGAAGTAATACCCTTTGGTTTCTTTGGGATAACCTACAAAACTATACTTATCAGATCTAGGTCCAAGCTTGTCTGTCATTAAACGTTTGACATAAGCCGGACACCCCCAAACCCTAAGGTGTGAGAGTACTAGCTTACGTCCTGTCCATATCTCATATGGTGTTTTACTAACAGATTTACTCAAAACCCTATTTAGAATGTAACAAGCTGACTTAAGCGCATATCCCCATAGGAAGATCGGTAAACCAGCAAATCCCATCATGGATCGAACCATGTCCAACAGGATCCAATTCCTTCTTTTAGATACACCATTATGTTGTGGTGTTTTAGGAGGAGTTCATTGAAAGAGAATTTCATTCTCTCCTAGATATGTTAGAAACTCATTGGAAAGATACTCACCCCCTCAGTCAGATCGAAGAGTTTTAATACTCTTCTCAGTTTGCTTCTCTACCTCATTTTGGAATAGTTTGAATATTTCAAATGACTCTGACTTATGCTTCATTATATAGACATATCTATACCTAGATAGGTCATCAGTAAAGGTTATAAAGTAGAAGTATCCACCTCTGGCACTTAAGCTCATACATCTGAATGCACTAGACTCACGAATTCAGTAGCTCATTCACCTTTTCTAGTAAAAGGTGACTTGGTCATCTTACTAAGAAGACAAGACTCGCAGGTTGGAAGTGATTCATAATCACTAACCTCAAGAATTCCTTCTTGAGCTAACCTATTAATTCTATTCTTATTAATATGACCTAGCCTACAATGCCAAAGATAGACATCAGATACATCACTAATTCTAGGACATTTATCGGAGGATTGAATCAAGTTAATAGGCATAGATAACAAATAAATTTTATTATTCAATGGTCTAATAAAAATTATAATACCATTCAAAATGACATTACAAAAAATTTTTTATTGATATTTCAAAATCATTCATGGCCAAAAGGCCCACAGAAATGATATTCAATAAGAAAGCTAGACAAAAATGACATTCATTAAGAATAACTTTATTTGAATTGATTATAAGGTTCATGATTCCTAAGCTAGAATTGGAACTTGTCTTCCATCTCCAATATTCAGGAACCTCTCACCTTGATCAAATCTTCTACTGACCTGCAAGCCCTGCATAGAATTACAAATATGATAAGGGCTTTCAGTATCTAATACCCAGGTAGTAAAATCAAATAAGAAAAAATTGCAAGGTGTTATCATATAATTACCTTGCCCAGTAACCACTTGCTTTCCCCTCGGCCTGTTTGGATCTAGGGAGGTAATGTATAGAGGATAGTTCCTCTTTCAATGCCCCTGCTTCTTATAGAAGAAGCACTCCACCTGGCTCTGGTCGAGCTTGCACTTCTTGATCCGACTCTGTGCAGTTGTCCCGATATTTGGCTGCACCTTCTTATTCTTCTTTCCTTTCTTAAAGGATCAACGATCAGAAGAAGACCCTCCCACTACATTCACTGTCTCCTTATGGAGTTGGTGATTCTTCTCAAAGTTCTGCAACAATCCCAACAAGCCATGGAAGTTGATTGCAAGCTTTGTCATCCTAAAATGAGTTAGAAAAGGGAGGAAGGACTTGGGCAAGGAATTAAGGATCACATCCTTACCGAGCTACTCGCGTAGGGAAAATCCCAGCTTGCTAAAGCACTCAATCATCTCGATCATGTACAATACATGATCGATGACTGAGGTCCCATCCCTCATCCAAGCGTTGAAAATAGCATAACTTGTTTTGTGCCTTTCAAAATTGTCAAGTATGCCAAAGGAGTCGTTCAACATTTGAAGCATCTCCTATGGCTAGACATTTTTGAACCTACGGCTAAACTCATCATTCATTACCGCTAGCATTATACACCGAACGATGGTGCAATCATTGAGCCACTTCTGATAAGTGTCTCAGACTGCTCCTCTAGCATTTGGAGCTGGCTCCTTAGGTGCTAGATTCATTATGATAAAAAGAATCTGCTCATGCTTCAGGATGATTTTTAACTTACGATACTAGCTATCGTAGTTGGGTCCCATTAATTTATCATTATCTAACAATGACCGGAGTGACAGGTTAGTGGCCATTTCTGCATAAAAAAAAAAAAAACCTAATTAATATATGAATCAATTATCAAAAGACTTAGACTTTAGTCTAAAGATTCTTTCACTATTTTATATGAATTAGTAGTCTCTTCCTCCAATTCGAAGAATTACTTTAATTTCTTAGTGGATACTAGAATCCACATAGACTACACACGAGCCCAACTTTGGTTGGTTAACCCATTTGTACCTATGGATAGGTTCAAAACTAATTATTTCTCTAAATAATTTTTAGTAATATCAATTTTGTCCTGGAGACCTAATCAGTAGGCTTTGCCCTCCACTGAAGAGGTCCGATTAGATCCAACCATTAACATGACTACACTTAGTCATCTAACCAATAAATGATCAGGCCCGACTTTGGCCGGCCAACCTAACCACCATCAGAAAGACCTAACCAAATCATCATTTTATGAATGATAATTTTATTAATTAATAAGCACCAGGCCTTTAGGCCTCCAGTGATTATTAAATTAATGAACCCATTATCACTCAACTTAATGAGAAGCTATGATATAATTATCTATATAACTATTTTATTTTTAAAGATCTAATAATTTTAGAGAATTTAGTTAACTTATTTAAGAAAGTGAGCCAATTTTGATCCTCCCACTAACTTCACCAAGTTAGATAAAAAAGGATCTAATCTAAGCTGGCATTAGGAGCACATAAATCAGTCAGACTGATTTACCTAATTGACATGGGTGAGTCTGAATCACCAAGTGATCTAATCAAAATCTAACTCACCAAGATGGCCAGGTAAGTGAGATCAGTGGAAGGGATATGCCATTAACTCATTAAAGACTGAATCAATGCGAATAGCTCCCAATTAAAAACCACTGATCAATCTGCCAGACTTATCTTAGATACCATCCAATTTATTAGTTTCAATTTGACCAATCTAGTAATTATAGGTTCGACCGCATAGCCATGAATCAAGTCCATTTGGTCCTCATTAAAGGCATGAACTTGACCAACTACAACTATTGTAATTGAGTCTATAGAGTTCTTAACCTAATCTAAATTAATATTTAATTAGATTTGATCAATTACCCTAATTTAGTTCATTCTTTAACTAACCTTAGGTCTAACCGAATTTATGGATCTAATTCATCTAACCCAATAACTCACGTTTTATGATTAATGACTTAGGATCTTTAATTCATAATTCTAGATCTTAATTTATTTTACTTAATTTTTATCAGTGCAGAATCTGATTGATGCCGGATCGAGCTGGAGTTGGAGAAGATGAGGTCACCACCAGTGACCTGCAAAAATAAGTCCCATCCGAAGTTGGTGGTAGTGGCTCTGGCAGGATCCTCCGATGATTAAGTCAGCTCTTCTGGCCAATAGAAATGGAGTGGTCGAATATGAATTCGGCAGAGTTTTGGGGAAGAAGAAGAAAGCTTAGAGAAAATGTATCTAGAGAGTTTCTTTTATAGATGGAGCTTGTTGTAACCATCTGGTAGTGGGCCACTCTAGGCCACATGAAATTTATTATGGTGAGTGATGTCGCTCATAATAGATTGATAATAATAGTCATAACCATCCGATAGTAGGATTGCCTATAGTAGACTGATAAATGACAGTCATAACCATCCGAAGGAAGCAGACATTTGAAATCCGACTGAAGGAGAAGTCCATAAGGAGTCTGGCTCCTGAAGAAATCCGACTGAAGGAGAAGTTCAGAAGGAGTTCGACTCTTAGAGGAATTCGACTGTTGGAGGAGTTCGAAAGAAGTTCGGCTCGTGGAGGAATACGACTGAAGGAGAGGTCTAGAAGGAGTTCATCTCTTGGAAGAATCCATCTGAAGAAGACGTCTGGAAGGAGTTCGGCTCCTATAGGAATCCAACTGGAGGATAGGTTCGGAAGGAGTTTGGCTCCTCTAGAAATTTGAATGAAGGAGAGGTTCGAAAGAAGTTCAGCTCTTGT
>QRFJ01001660.1:0-54677 GCA_006176705.1 Cocos nucifera | reverse complement strand
TCCCGTCCCCCTGAAAGATACTTAGGTATTATTTCAGAGGACGTAGAGGAAATGTTCCTCATAGGTAATGGTGCTCATGGTGATGATCCCAAAACCTACAACGAGGCGATATCAGATATCGACTCCGAGAAATGGCTTGAGGCAATGAAGTCAGAGATCGACTCGATGCACTCAAACCAAGTCTGGACCTTGGTAGATCCACCAGAAGGTATAGTACCTATTGGGTGTAAATGGATCTTCAAGAGAAAGATTGGTGCAGATGGGAATGTGGAGACATTCAAGGCTAGACTGGTGGCAAAAGGTTATAGTCAACGTGAAGGCATTGACTATCAGGATACCTTTTCCCGGTAGCTATGCTAAAATCCATCCGCACATTGCTTGCTGTTGCAGCCTATTTCGATTATGAAATATGGCAAATGGACGTGAAAACGGCATTCCTAAATGGATATCTTGAGGAAGATATCTATATGGAACAGCCGCTAGGTTTCACATCCAGTGATACTGATCACAAGGTTTGCAAGCTGCAAAGGTCCATATATGGACTTAAGCAAGCATCTCGGAGCTGGAACACTCGTTTCAATGATGTGATCAAAAAGTTTGGTTTCATCAAAAATGAAGAGGAACCATGTGTTTTCAAAAGGGTCAGTGGGAGCGCTGTTGTCTTCCTCGTATTGTACGTGGATGACATCCTCCTTATTGGGAATGATATTCCCATGTTGACATCAGTCAAGATGTGGTTGTCTAAGGAATTCTCCATGAAAGACCTAGGTGAAGCATCCTTTATTCTAGGAATTAAGGTCTATAGGGATAGACCGAATAGGATGCTAGGACTTTCACAGAAGATGTACATAGAGGAAGTACTAAAGAGGTTTAGTATGGAAAACTCTAAGAGGGGATTAATACCCTTCAGACATGGTATTCATCTTTCCAAGAAGATGTGCCCCAGCACACCTGAGGAAATAGAACGCATGAGCAAGATCCCTTATGCTTCTGCAATAGGGAGCCTCATGTATGCCATGCTATGTACACGACCTGATATAGCCCATGCTGTGAGTGTCACAAGCAGATATCAGTCAAATCCAGGTGAAGAACACTGGACTTCTGTGAAATGTATCCTTAAGTACTTGAGAAGAACTAAGGATATGATGTTGGTCTTTGGTAATGGAGAACTCCTGGTCCAGGGATACACAGACTCGGACTTCATGTCCGATATAGATGATCGAAAGTCGACATCTGGCAGACTGTTTGTGCTGGAAGAGTTCCTAGCAAACGGTGATACCATCTCATCCGCGATTACCTTGAGAAAGGTTACGTTGAGGTCAAGAGAGTCAACTCCGCAGATAATGTGGCAGACCCACTTACAAAGCCGTTGGGCCAGCAGAAGATCGAAGCCCACCTTGAGAAGATGGGACTTAGACTTGTAGCCAATTGGCTTTAGGACAAGTGGGAGATTGTTAGATATATGTGCCCTAGAAGCCAGAATTGGCTGACACTTGTAATACACTTCTAGGGGCAAAATTATAATTTTGACTATAATTAATAAAATGGGTTATTTTCTATCACATATGTGTATTTAGTGTCTGTGATACATCCTTTGAGTTAATGGTAATGATAATTCATATTTTCAAGAGTTGAAAATTTAAGACATGAATAATCATTATTAACTCATAAACAGCTCCCGACCATAGGATCATCACGAGGATGGTGATTGATCCGGAAGGTTGGTGTACGATCGCTTCTCTTTAGTAGATGAGTCTTGAGTCTACGGTGTGGAGACACCGGAGCGAGAGTACAGGTACTCGTTAGAGAACGAGGGCACTGAGCGTGACCACCTCGAGTAGTCATTAGGAAGTCTACCTTCTCGTCAATGACTGACTCGATGCTGCAGTAGTGTGTCTGGTTCTTTGACCTGAGATGCATCGGCAGTTCACCTTGAGGGTGTTATAGTTTGACTACACCATTACTCGGATCTCCTAGCCATATGGAACCCTGAGGTGTATGTTGGCTATAGCATGTTCATTGTAGGAACTGGATTGCATCAAGATGGAATCTATCTACCTCGGTGGTAGAGGAGCAGCCCTATGATGATCATGAGAATCAAGTCCAGAAAGCCCATGGCCATGGCAGAGTGAAATAATAGAAAGAGTTTCTATTTAGATTTTCACATTGGACTTCGAATCGAATGATTACATCATATGACAGAGACTAGGGTTTGACGAGTTCACCTTAACCCTAATCTGATCGGGGCTCAAGATAGAAGAACTTAATCACACAGGTAGCTGCACCAAGAGGTTCGCATTCAGCTCTGATGGGTTGCCACCATATACTGCTAGGTGTCACTGGTGGATTTTGGGAGCAATTAGAATGATTTAGATGATCGATCATTCTAGCTGTTCGAATCAGAAGAGTTCTGATCCATCGAAAGGAGTTTCGATGATGTCGATGATAGAGATCATGACATATCCCATTACCATACAGAACTGAACCTAACTGGGTCACACAAACAAGGGTTTGAATCTGGTGATCATCAATTGAACTGATCTAGTTCAATTGATCTGAATGAGATTCAATTAGGTTCAAGGAAAATCGTGCTAGCACTCGATTGAACCTAACGTTCTTCTTTTACTATCATAAATAAGTTGTCCTGACTGAGCCAAAGGAGTTTGTGCTCAATCAGAGGCCTTCATATGGTCTGACTGGAGGTTGTCCAAGTCAGAAAAGGTTGTCTTATTTTGTAAGACATTACCTGCCATTTTTGGTCACCTGCCATTTCTTGTTCTTTGACTTTGGTCAAAAGTCTACCTTTGACTGGTCAAATGTTGACCATTGACCCTTTGACTTTTGACCACATGTCATGCACCTATTGGAGAGCTGGTGGGGGCCTGTCCCCCTGCCAGAACCTGGCAAGGAGAAGGGCGCACGCCAAGGGTGGCGTGAGCCCAAGTAGGAGGCGCCTAGGAGTCCTTGTTGGACAAGGACTCCACCTCCCTTTTGGATTCCAATCAGAGTTCTACTAAGAATCCAGTTTGACTGGTCTTAGGCACCCTCTAAGGAGGAATCCAGGGGTCTCTATTCCAACCAATCAGATTTAGATCTGATTTCACAAAGGGTTGTGATTGGTTGAGAGGAAGAGGAGTTGGATCACAAGAGGTCTATAAATAAGACCCTGCGCCCAACCCTAATTCCTAAGTGAATGAATTAGACCCCATGCCCCAAGGCTGCCTCTCCCCTCCTTCCTCCATGCCATAGTCTCTTCTCCCCTTGCTCTCCACGTCCAAAAGGTGTTTTGGATTTAGGTTGGTGCGATTCAGATCAAGGAAAGGCGATCAAAAGCAAGAAGGCTGCGCTGCTGCAAAAGGACGACTGCAGATCTTCAAAAGAGTTTTGAAGATCCTCCAGATCAGATCTAGATCTGATTTTTGGAGGTGTGATAGAGAAGAAGAGGTTCTCCAGATCCAACCCGAGTGGATACCGGTAGAGGCCAGGCGCTTGCGTGGCTAAGATCCAGAACCTTCCGCTGCAATCAGGATCATCTACAGGGTAATAGGATTACCCAAATCAGGTAAATTAAATTTGATTTAATTTATCTTATTTTATTTTATTTATTAAAATAATAAGAATCAGATCTAAAACATATCAAGATCTGATTAAGATCAAGAGAAAATTTTTGAAATATATCTCTTGATCTAATCAGATCTGAACGAACCTGGACTAGGAAATCAGGATTTCCCTTCAGTTGTCAGCTGGAAGAGTTCCAAGCAAACCGTGATAGCAGATTCTACCATGGAAGCAGAATATATCGCTGCATCAAAGGCTGCGAAGGAAGCATTCTAGTATAAGAAGTTTGCAACAGAAATCGGAGTAATGCCATCAGATGTCATTCCTCTGTACTGTGATAATAATGGCGCCATAGCCCTTGCTAAGGAGCTGAGGTCTCATCAGAAGATCAAGCACATTGAGCGGCAATACTATCTCATCCATGATTACCTCGAGAAGGGTTACATCGAGGTCAAGAGAGTCAACTCCGCAGACAATACGGCAGACCCACTTACAAAGCCATTGGGACAACGAAAATTCGAAGCCCACCATGAGAAGATGGGACTTAGACTTGTAGCCAATTGGCTTTAGGATAAGTGGAAGATTGTTAGATATATGTGCCCTAGAAGCCAGAATTGGCTGACACTTATAATACACTTCTAAGGGCAAAATTATAATTTTGACTATAATCAATAAAATGGGTTATTTTCTATCACATATGTGTATTTAGTGTCTGTGATACATCCTTTGAGTTAATGGTAATGATAATTCATATTTTCAAGAGTTGAAAATTTAAGACATGAATAATCATTATTAACTCATAAAATGCTCTCGACCATAGGATCATCACGAGGATGGTGATTGATCTGGAAGGTTGGTGTACAATCGCTTCTCTTTAGTAGATGAGTCTTGAGTCTACGGTGTGGAGACATCGGAGCGAGAGTACAGGTACTCGTTAGAGAACGAGGGCACTGAGCGTGACCACCTCGAGTAGTCATTAGGAAGTCTACCTTCTCGTCAATGACTGACTCGATGCTGCAGTAGTGTGTCTGGTTCTTTGACCTGAGGTGCATCAGCAGTTCACCTTGAGGGTGTTATAGTTTGACTACACCATTACTCGGTCTCCTAGCCACATGGAAATCCTGAGGTGTATGTTGGCTATGACATGTTCATTGTAGGAACTGGATTGCATCAAGATGGAATCTATCTACCTCGGTGGTAGAGGAGCAGCCCTATGATGATCATGAGAATCAAGTCCAGAAGCCCATGGCCATGGCAGAGTGAAATAATAGAAAGAGTTTCTATTTAGGTTTTCACATCGGACTTGAATCGAATGATTACATCATATGACAGAAACTAGGGTTTGACGAGTTCACCTTAACCCTAATCTGATCGGGGCTCAAGATAGAAGAACTTAATCACACAGGTAGCTGCACCAAGAGGTTCGCATTCAGCTCTGATGGGTTGCCACCATATACTGCTAGGTGTCACTGGTGGATTTTGGGAGCAATTAGAATGATTTAGATGATCGATCATTCTAGCTGTTCGAATCAGAAGAGTTCTGGTCCATCGAAAGGAGTTTCGATGATGTCGATGATAGAGATCATGACATATCCCATTACCATACAGAACTGAACCTAACTGGGTCACACAAATAAGGGTTTGAATCTGGTGATCATCAATTGAACTGATCCTAGTTCAATTGATCTGAATGAGATTCAATTAGGTTCAAGAAAATCGTGCTAGCACTCGATTGAACCTAACATTCTTCTTTTACTATCATAAATAGTTGTCCTGACTGAGCCAAAGGAGTTTGTGCTCATTCAGAGGCCTTCACTTGATCTGACTGGAGTCTATCCAGGTCAGAAAAGGGTTATCTTATTTTGTAAGACAATACCTGCCATTTTTGGTCACCTGCCATTTCTCATCCTTTGACTTTGGTCAAAAGTTGACCTTTGACTAGTCAAATGTTGACCATTGATACTTTGACTTCTATCCACATATCATGCACCTATTGGAGAGCTGGTGGGGGCTTATCCCCTTGCCAGAACTTGGCAAGGAGGAGGGCGCAGGCCACCCTTGGCGTGCGCCCAAGCTGGAGACGCCCAGGAGTCCCTATTGGATAGGGACTCTATCTCCGTTCTGGCAAGGAGGAGGGTGCATGCCATCCTTGGCGTGCGCCCAGGCTGGAGACGCCCAAGAGTCCCTATTGGATAGAGACTCCATCTTCTTTTTGGATTCCAATTAGACTTCTCCTAAGAACCAAGTTTGACTGGTCTTAGGCACCATCTAAGGAGGAATCCAGGGGACTCTATTTCTACCAATTAGATTTAGATCTGATTTTACAAAGAATTGTGATTGGTTGGAAAGAAGAGGAGTTGGATTACGCATAGTCTATAAATAAGACCCTATGCCCAACTCAAGATATATCTAAAATTAATTGACAGTTCTCCATGCCCCAAGGCTTCCTCTCCTCTCCTCCTCCATGCCAAAGCATCTTCTCCCTCTCCTCTCCACGTCTAAAAGTGTTTTGGGTTCTTGGTTGGTGCAATCCAGACGAGAGAAAGATGACTGAAAGCCAGAAGGCTGCGCTACTGCAAAGGACAACTGCTGATCTTCGAAAGATGTTTTGAAGATTCTTCAGATCAAATGTAGATCTAATTTTTGGAGATGTGATAGAGAAAAAGAGGATCTCTAGATCTAGCCTGAATGGATATCGGTAGAGGCTAGGCACTTGCATGGCTAAATCCAGAACCTTCCACTGCTTACAGGATCATCAACGAAAAATAGGATTACCCAACATCAAGGTAAATTAAATTAAATTTAATTTATTTAAACTTTATTTTTATTATTAGAATAATAAGAATCAGATCTAAAATATCTCAGATCTTATTAGGATCAAAGAAAAAAAATTTTGAAATATATCTCTTGATCCGATCAGATCTGAACGAACCTAATCCGAAAAATCAGGATTTTCCTTCAGTAGAGATACTAAAGCGAGAGTATAAGTACTCGTTAGAGAATGAGGGCACTGAGCATGACCACCTCGAGCAGTCATGAGGAGTCTACCTTCTCATCAATGACTGGCTCAAAGCTGTAGTAGTGTGTCTGATTCTTTGACCTGAGGTACATCAATAGTTCACCTTGAGGGTGTTATAGTTTGACTACATCATAACTCGATCTCCTAGCTATTTGGAATCCTGAGGTGTATGTTGGTTATAGCATGTTCATTATAGAAATTGGATTGCACCAATAGAGGATCTATCTACCTCGATAGATGAGGAGCAGCCCTATGATGATCATGAGAATCAAGTCCATAAGTCCATGACCATGGCAGAGTGAAATAATAGAAAGAGTTTCTATTAGGGTTTTCACATTAGACTTGAATTGAATGATTAATTCATATGATAGAAATTAGGATTTGATGAGATCACCTTAACCCTAATCCGATCGGAGCTCAAGATAGAGGAACTTAATCACACAGATAACTGCACTAAGAGGTTCATTTTCAGTTCTGATGGGTTGCCACCATATGCTGCTAGGTGTCACTGATGGATTTTGAAAGCAATTAGAATGATTTGGATGATTGATCATACTAGTTGTCTGAATTAAAAAAAATTTGATCCATCGGAAGGTGTTTTGATGATGTCGATGATGGAGATCGCGACGTATCCCATTACCATTCCGAACTGAACCTAATTGGATCACACAAATAAGGGTTTTGATTTGGATATCATCAATTGGACTAACCCAGTTCAATTGATTGGAATAAGATTCAATTAGGTTTAAGAAAATCATGCTAGCAAATGATTGAGCCTAATGTTCTCCTTCAACTAGTATCAACTCTAGGTTGCTTCATGGTTTCAACTTAGGTGGCACCAAAAAGTCCTATTTGATCAGTCTTGGCACCACCTAAGGAGGTTTATGAGAGACTTTAATCTGATTGGATCAGATGATGTCATCCCACCAATCAGATTTAGATTTGATTACACAAAGAGCTATGATTGATCGGGATGATGTGGCACTGCATAGCGTAGCAGAGTCTATATAAACCCCATCTACGCTTAGAATTATGAGTTTCTACCCTTTGCCCATGCCACAAGGCTTCTCTCCCTTCCTCTCCATGCCACCTTCAGGTCCTCTCTCTCCTATCCTCATCCAAGAGTTTTTGGGCTTGAGTTTGGTGCAATCCGAGCAAGAAAAAGATGACAAGAAAGGAAGAAGGCAGCACTACTGCAAGAGACAATGACTGATCTTCAAAAGTTATTTTGAAGATCTTCAAGATCAGATCTACATCTAATTTTTGAAGCATAGATTGAGGAGGAGAAGATCTCCAGATCCTGCCCGAGTGGATATCGATAGAGGTAGGTGCTTGCATGGCTACATCCAGAACCTCAGGCAAACATCAGAATCATTACAGGATAATAGGATTATCCATAACAAAAGTATGATTAAATTAAATTTAATTTTATTTTATTTTTATCAGATTAATAAGATCAGATCTAAAGAGTCTTAGATCTGATTTGGATCTAAGAGAAAAAATTTTTGAAATATCCCTCTTGATCTAATCAGATCTGAACAAACCTGACCCAAAAAATAAGATTTTTTCCTTCATTTTTCTCATACAGAAGGAGACTCATGGAAGTCTTCTCTCTATTCTTATGTCCCATCCCTCACATCCCAAAAATATTCCTATTTATTTTTGCACCCAAAATGTGGAGAGTACGCGTGAGAGGATAAGAAGAGGTTGGTTGTCAATTTGAATTCAAATGCCAACCAATTTGTTTCAAACCATAAGCGGCAAGAGAAGGGAAGGCATGGAATATTTTGTACATGGAGAGCATTCATGAGAAATATTTTCTCATGAAGAAAAGTGGGTGCAAAAGGAGTGATGTGGCGCATGGGTGGTTAGCCTTTAAAATTCGAACTCCTTTGAATTTTTGAATGAAACCAACCATCCCTATCCATTTGGAATGTGGGAGACCTAAGCGTGAGACCTCTAATCAGCATGGAAAACTTTATGAGAGAAGAAAATTGAATTCAAAGGGGCGAGGGGCATATGTGGTGCGTGGGAAGAGAAGACTAGTCAAACTAGTCTTTGAATTTAAACTTCAACCAATTGAACCAATCAAATCAAAATTGGTTAGGCCCAATTTGATCAAATTAAATTCAATATAATTAGGCTTAATTAGACTCAATTAAATTCTAATAAAATTAGGAATTGATCAATCCTTATCTCTGATGAAATCAGGGTTCGAATCTCCTCAGCGATTAGGTCAACTCATGACATAATCGAGTCAAACCCAACTGAACCCAATTCAATTGGACTTGATTCAAAAATAATTACTTAATTAAATTAAATTAATTAATAATAAAATCACTAATAAAATCTTTCATAAATCTAGAGTCCAAATCTGATATGTGTCCGGACAACAGAGTCCCATCAAAATGAAACTCTTGATCGAAAAGTGCTAAACTAGTAGGACTCTTGATCCCGATGTCTGAAATAAGTGGAACTAATTATTGTAGAGTCACAACTCTCAATCACGAAGTCCTAAACATGTAAGACTTAGAGTCTCAGAGCTGTGGGACTCTTGGTCGAAGAGTTTCAATCCAGTGAGAATCTTGACCATAGACTCCCAAATATTGAGACTTAGTGTTCCAACCCAGTAGGACTCCCGATCGAAGAGTCCCAGTCCAATGAGACTCTTGACCATAGAGTTTTAGTCAAATGGGACTCTTCACTAGCCATCAAATCAGATAAAAATCTCTAGTGTGTGTGACTCCGTAGGTCCAAACCTAAGTCAGTAGCATAGAAATCAATTTTTATACTAATCAAAGTAACCATCTAGCAATGGTACCCGATGTCTGGATAGATCGAATAGTTGCAATCACAACATTCAAAACCTATGCGAATATGGTTATTGTATAATTCATCCCTATGATCTTTGTGTAATAGATGATTCAGGGTTAGACTATTAACCCTAGAAAATATATCTATGTCATGTCTCAAAGCAATTAGTTTCGTGACTCCTCACTAAGACCATCCTGATAAAGGTTTTGCTAAATCGAAACATAATTGAACACAGCTCCTAAAACTAGGAGTGGTCAATCCCATCTTGATACACGCACTGACTCCTCAAGTACTCGACTATGCCCAAAAATCTTCCATCATTGAATTAAAAATTCAGATAGTCTAGCACCAAAGCACAATGAGTTGCTTGGAAGTCACCATGGTGATCTTAGGTCAGAGGGACACTTATACCCATATTCCATCGAAGCTAATTTTGATAGAAGAAAAGCTTCAGAGTTGGTCATATTCAGTGTAGATGTACCCATACATCTCACTTGCATGCCATATCAGTATCTCAATACTCCTTGATTATGAGGATAACCAACCTATATGGCACATAACGACCTATACTCAATAAACATCATCGTCCTGAGTAACAACACTGGATTGAAACTCATATACAATACAGGAGTTCATTAGAAGATAACAAAATTGATGATGAAAAATGCCAAAATAACTTTTATTAATTTATAACTCATATACAATTATAAATGTATACCCCAACCGTCAACAGGCTGATGATTGGATTTGGAACACATTCCCAACACCAGCTCAGCAAGCATGCCCAGTCAGAGAGTGCCACGTGGCAAACATAGACCTTTAAATGGTTCACCAAAATTCCATTATGGCTCATAGGAGTAAAACAGTAATTCTGCATAGAACGGCGTGGTGTGATTGGTTATGGTGTTCAAAAGTCTCAATCCATATGGTATATAGAAACAATAATTACACGATCCAATGATCAATGTTCGTTTGGCCTAAGATCCAATGGCTAATATCGCTTCCCAATTTGATGTAGAAATCTGGCACCTTGAGATTCGATCGACGATAAGCCAAGAATGAGATTCAGGAGCCACAAGAAAGATCAGCCAATATATAGTCAGGCTAGCTCGAATATGCAATTGAGTCGGCTCGAGGTGAGATCGAGCCAACTCGACCCATATCCAAGCCAGCTTTCTCAAATGAATAGAAAGTAGTACTTAGGCCAAACGCAATCGAGTCGGCCCGACTATGGATCGAGTCGGCTCGATGGAGGTGAACAGCATGATGGTGAACAGCGCATGGGCTTGTGAGTGAAAGCCTTTTGATGGAGTCTATAGTCCTAAACTCATGGAACAGGTCTATTCATGGGGTCTATGGAGCTGTTGCACTATCTAGCAGCTAAGAGAGAATGCGGGAGCTGATCGGATGGCTATTGGAATAATTAGAACTTATAAGAAGACCTTCCAACCTAAGAAATATGGGGAGTCTCAAAAAAACCTCTCAGGTGTCGTAAAGATAAGGCAGGGAGCGTTAGAGTGCTACAGTAACACCTTCCTAGAGGCACGAGGGCTGACAGAGGCTCGATGGTGCAGCAACCAAGGAGGGTATCTCAACAGAGAGTGCAAGGGGCTTCTCCAGAAGATGAAGCACTAGGTCTCAGGGAGAGCCAAGGGTCTTAGGGAGTGCCAAGATCATCAAGGAAGCTGGGAGTGTCCTAGAATTGTGGGATTGCCTAGGGACAAAGGCTGGAGCTTGATGTAGAGGCTGAGAGGATCATAGAGTGTCCAGGGATATCGAGGATCCTAGACTGATAGATCTGTGAGGGAGATTTTCTTGGAATTTCTATGAGAGCATTGTATGGACGAGTGCTTCTGGATTGAGAGAGAGGGTTTGTGAGTTAAGATTGTATCTCCTCTGTTGTTCTTTCTCAGTAGTGAAGCATTACATGTCTTATGAATATAGGCACTTGGGCCAAACGACATATATAGTTCTGTTCATTTGTCTTCTTCTATCTTTCCATAACAACAGGTGGTGCCATATCTCCTACAGATGATCTCGGGCAGATGATCCATGTTCTACAGTTGACAGATCTACCCTAATAGTGGTATTAGAGCCAGAAAGAGTTAAGTTGCTCCAAGGGTTGCTGCAGTGGTGGTCAAGTTAGAAGAAGGGCATAATCAAGGAGGATGCTCTTATGTGCAAGAAGAAGCCAGATGGAGCTCAGTGTGAGGTGGAGCTCCAGGTGGAGATGGATCAGCCCCAAGACTCAATTTGGGATCGAGCAGCCTGGCTCGACTTCCATGTTTGCCAATCCATGAGCAGTAGGCGGTAGCCCCAAGACATAGGGGTGGTATCATATAGAAAGCTCTCAGATTTAAGATGGAGCTGAATATCAAGTCGAGATGGAGAATGTAGAAATTTGGCATCTTGAGATTCGATCCACGATAAGCCAAGAATGAGATTCAGAAGCCACAAGAAAGATCAGCCAACATATAGTCAGGCTAACTTAGATATGCAGTCGAGCCAGCTTTGGATGAGATCGAGCTGGCTCGACCCATATTCGAGCCAGCTCTCTAGACGGATAGAAAGCAGTGCTCATGCCAGACGTAGTCGAGCCAGCTCGACGGATGCAAACAACACGATGGAAAATAGTGTACAAGCATGCAAGTGGAAGCCTTTTGATGGGGTCTACAGCCTCTAACTTATGGACTAGGTCTATTCATGGGGTCTATGGAGCTGTTGCGCATCTAGAAGCTAGGAGAACATGCTGGAGCTGATCGAATGGCTATTAGAATAATTAGGGCTTATAAGAAGACCTCCCAACCTAAGGAATATGGGGAGTCTTGGGAAAACCTCTCAACTGGAGTAGAGACAAGGCAGGGAGCACTGGAGTGCTACAGTATGCCTTCCTAGAGTCACGGGGGCTGAGAGAGGCTCGACGGTGCAGCAGTTGAGGAGGGTATCTCGGTAGAGAGTGCCAAGTGCTTCTTAGAGAGACCAAGCGCTAGGTCTTAGGGAGACCCAGGGGTCTCAGGGAGTGCCAAGATCATCAAGGAAGCCGGGAGTGTTCCGAAATGGTGGGATTGCCTAAGAATAAAGGCTGGGGCTTGATGTAAAGGCTAAGAGGATCATAGAGTATCCAGGGATGTCGAGGACCTTGAACTGGTAGATCTATGAGGAAGATCGTCTTGGGATTTCTATGAGAGTATTGTATGGGCGAGTGCTTCTGGATTGAGAGAGAGGGTTTGTGAGTTGAGATTGCATCTCCTCTATTGTTCTTTCTTAGTAGTGAAGCATTGCATATCCCGTGGATGTAGGCACTTGGACCAAACCACGTATATGGTTGTTTTCGTTTGTCTTCATCTATGTTTCCATAGCAACAGGTGGTGCCATATCTCTTACAGGTGATCTCGAGCGAGTGATCCATGTTCCATAGTTGATGGATCTATTGTCATCCACAACATCCAGGCATCATCTAGCTCTGATACCAAATTGTAGACCCATGATATCACTCGAACACCAATCATCCTTGACATCACAAGCACCTATATCATATTGCAAAAGTTCCTGATCTTTAGCATGGACGTGAAGGAACCTATGATGTTCTCTATGGGTAGCAAACCACCGATCCTCCACCTGGATCTGTGATGGGGCGCCTCCCTCCTTGGGCTTGAGGGAGACGTCTTCTTCTCTAGGGCTTCTTCAAGAACCCTAGGGCAGCAACTCTAGAGAGAAGAGAGGAAGAGAGTTGAGGAAGAAAAGATCTGTATTCCACAGTATTCACAACTTTATGAAACCCTAATATAACCTATGTATTTATACATAGCCATTAGGCCCGACCAAAAAACTCTCCAGCTAACCTAATATATGAAAGCACTCATCGAGCCCATGTACACCCGTGTCTCTCACGCTCTCATCCTCTGGATCTAGATCCGATCTATACATGAGTTAGCCCCCTTAAGACCTCTTGGACCAGACCTTAAGACCCCTAGGATCAACCCAGACCCTAGTCCAAAATAGACCCTCACATAACTCTGCCCGTGCACTGAGCCGACTCAGTCTCAATACTAAGCCGGCTATGTTCCACTGGGTCGGCTCAGTCTGAAATTGAGCCGACCCAGTTCTATGCTGTGCCAGCAGTTCCGAATGCTTAGCTCTCAGTTTTGCCTATGCTCTGAGACTTAGCCAACCCAGTTTTGGACTGAGCTGACTAACCTACAGAAAATCTCCTTTCTATAGTCTTAATTTTTCGGGTTTGGTTCCTTGCTTCACCTTGTGTCCCAGATTTCTGAAGCACTAACCAAGCCACTGAAATCTTCGAAGCCAACCCCCTGACTCTTCTCATGGCCTCCCAAGGCTTGGGAGCACCATAAATCCTCATAATCTCCATCTTGGTGCTCCCAAGCCTTAGCAAACCTCTCGGTAATGACGTCCTGCATAATCTCGCTGTCCCTGCACACTCGACAACCCCTTGTGCAATCATCACCTCCACCAATCCTCTTTAGCTATTTTGCACCCTTAAGGTCTCTGGGATGACCGCCTCCACCACTGAAGACCTTGGCTTGCACCTCTACACCACTCTGAAATTGTAGGATCCCTTCTGCTTAGTAGCTGCATCACTTTTTCTGGACTTCTTGGATAACCCACAGCATTTCTGCACTAGCACATACTGTACCACCTGACATAATCTCCTTAGAGCTATGCTTGTCCACCTGCACACGCTGCTCCACCTGGAACTGTGCCTCACCAATGCTTTGAACTCATGTCAAATTTTCTCTTCAATTATGAATCCACCACTACAGAGCTCCACCTATATCTGAAGTCCACTTGATGCTGCAGAAGTCGACTGTATGCTCGAGTCCCTCGAGTCCAACCACTTAATGCTGCATTGCTGAGCCTACCGCTGCACCTCGAACACCGTCGCTGCTCCTTCAAACATTCCATGCTCCGTAGCCATCTTTAAAGCCATTTTGGATACCTCTGCAACCCGTGGGCACCTTCGAAACTCAAGAGCTCATCCAATTCTTCTGAAACCAGCGATTGAACCCTAGGGGATTCCATCCTAGTCCTTCTTTTCTGCCCCTACACCAGCCATCACTTCAGTTGCGCTTGGAGAACCATCCTCCACCTAAACTGTGACTCTCCCTGGTGCTCCTATAGAAGAAATCTGATCCATGATATTAGAGACCTCTTAGCGCTCCCTAAGACCCCTGGCTCTTCGTGAGACCTTTACCCGATCTTCCTGAGATACTACTGACACTCTCTACTGAGATACAATCCTCGACTACTGTACCACCAAGCCTCTCTCAACTCCGTGCCTCTAGGAAAGCGCTCCTATAGCACTGCAGCACTTTCTGGCTCATCTCTGCACCATTTTACAGCCGCCCAATCCTAACCTACTGGACCTCCATGGATCATCCATCTCCATCACTCCCAAGGCTTCGCAAATCCATGCTCTAGTCGAACCACTGAATACATCTCCAACTACTTTTCTGCCTTTCTGACACTGAAGGATGTATAGTCGGTTCTTCAGCCTTCCTTCGACCATTACCCCTTGGGAAATCTCTCTTTAATAGCCCTACACTACCCATCTTTCTAGAGAACCCTGATGCTCTCTACTGAGATACCTTCCTCGGCTAATGCATCGTCGAGCCTCTCTCAGCCCTGCATCTTCAGGGAAGTGCTACTGCAACACTCCAGCGCTCTCTACCTGTCACATAACCATCATACATCCCGACCTTTCCACTAAGATCGATCAGCAAATAATGCACCAAATCCTTCCATCCTGGGAAAATCCCTTTCTGTTAATCCTCTCAACCTCTACCTTCAACTCGCTGCTCCCGGTTGGCCAAACCACAGTAACAACAAGATAGATTTGAGACATACCATGGAATTCTTGTGCAGATTTTTGATTTCACCTTTTATGACTTCTCCTTCGCTTCCATGCATCATCAGGCTCTAAAATCTGGCTCTGATACCATATTGTCGTCTACAACATCCAGACATCACCTAGCTCTGATACCAAATTATAGACCCATGATATCGCTCGAACGCCAATCATCCTTGACATCACAAGCACCGATATCATGTTACGGAAGCTCTTGATTTTTAGCATGGATCTGAAGAAACCTATGACGTTCTCTATGGGCAGCAAACCACCGATCCTCCATCTGAATCTATGATGGGGCACCTCCCTTCTTGGGCTTGATGGGGACGCCCCCTTCTCTAAGGCTTCTTCAAGAACTCTAGGATGGCAACTCTAAAGAGAAGAGAAGAAGAGAGTTGAGGAAGAAAAGGTCTGTATTCCATAGCATTCATAGTTTTATGAAATCCTAATATAACCTGTATTTATACATAGCCGTTAGGCCCGACCAAAAAACTCCCCGGCTAACCTAATACATGAAAGCACTCACTGAGCCCATGTACACCCATGTCTCCCATGCTCTCATTCTCTGGATCTAGATCTGACCCATACATGAGTTAGCCACCTTAAGACCTCTTGAACTAGGCCTCAAGACCCTTAGGATCAATCCAGACCCTAGCCCAAAATAGACCCTCGCGTATCTCTATCCGTGCACTGAGCCGGCTAAGTTCCACTAGGTTGGCTCAGTCTGAAACTAAGCCGGCCCAGTCCTATGCCGTGCCAGCAGTCTCGAATGCTCAGCTCTCTATTTTGCCAGTGCTCTGAGACTTAGCCGACTCAGTTTTGGACTGAGCCGACTAACCTGCAGAAAATCTTCTTTCTACGGTCTTGATTCCCCAGCTTCGGTTCCTTGCTTCACCTTGTGTTCCAAGTTTTCGAAGCACCAACCATGCCCCTAGAATCTCTGGAGCCAACCTCCTATCTCCTCCCATAGCCTCCAAAGGTTTGGGAGCACCATAAATTCTCACAGGATCTATCCTAACATTTGATTCAATAGTACCCACCTATTTTGCATGATCCGATGGCCAAAAATCGAGCCGATCAAAATTCAATGGCTAGAATTCATTTTTGATTTGATTAAGAAAATCTCAATGAGATTTGATGGTCAGAAATTGCCTGATAAGGCAATCTAATGGTTGAAAATCAATCTCGATCATGATTAAGTTATAAAAGACAAATTTTGATGCGATTCGGACCGTTTAAGCTCGATCCAGCAGCTGAAATTCATCATAGTGATCAGGAATCCAACCCAGACTCAATTTTCATGGTTTTTCTCCCTTTCTAACTCTATTTCTTCCATATTTCTCTCTATAAAAATCTTCTTAAGCTAAACCAATGAGGGATAAGCCTCCCCTCTTGGGAAATCAGCCCCTCCAAACCTCTCCAAGCTCTCCTAGGCCTCTCAAAAGCCCTTCCTTTACCAACAACAAGCTCTCCTCTCTCTATTTCTCTCTCAAGCCCTTCTTTCTTCAAATTTTCATCTTTTCTTTTCACTAAACCTTTCTTATTTCTCCACCAAATTTCATTCTCCTGCTCCTGATTTCTGCAACCAACTGCGGTCTAGGCTCTTTTACAAAGCATCAAGGATGAAGATATTAATGAAAAACTTCTTAATGGCCAACTGATCCTCTCTTTCTTAAGAGATCATCATGATCTTATTTTGATGGTATTTTTTATTTTCCTTTTTTTGTATTTTTTAATTTGCAATAAAGATTATTTTTAGTTATAATATTTTTATGTCTTTATTTTCTTATAATTAATCTAGAATAGTTTATTATCTTTAGGATGAGTCATGATCTATGGGTACGGTTCGTACTCTTGGGATAGATTATATTTAGATTAATTCTTGGTATTATATCTAAATTAATTTAGACTTGCCTATAACTTTAAAAAATGGGTTGTGATCTAAGGATACAGACCATGCTCTCTAAGATAGGTTATATCTTTATTGGTTTTATATCAATTACAGCATATTAAAAAGAATACCAACTATCAGATAAGAGATCTATTGAGATCCTGAGAATCCATCTTTCATACTTCAACTTCTCTTTTAATTAAATTGCTATTTAATTTGCTTTCTTAATTAATTTAAGTAGCTTTTTAATTAATCTACTTTAATCAATCTTAATTTTGCTTTTAAAAATAATTAATACGATCCCTGAGGATATGATCCTGACTCATCCTATCTATATAGTAGTAAGTTAGATTTTATTTTTGACCATCTACGATAGCGATCGCTGTACCAATCGAAGTTACCATCTAGCAATGGTACCCAATCGCCGGATAGGTCGAATGTGTAAAACAACATTCTTAGAATCCATGTAGATATAGTTTTTATATAATTCATCCTCTTGACCAAAATGCTCATAGGATATCTTAGAGTTTAACTTTTAACTCTGATCAAACTGTCCACATTGTATTTCAAAATATCAAATCTATCTCATAGATTATCCTGACTAAGGTTTTGCTATATTGAAATATAGTGATACATTCTTCTCCAACTCTTGGAGTTGTCAATCCCATCTTGATCATACACCAACTTTACAAGTACTTGACTGTACTAAGAATCTTTCCATTACTGAATTAGAAATTCAATTAGTCCAGTACCAAAGCACAATGAGTTGCTTGCAGGCCACTAAGGTGATCTCAAGTTTAAGAGATACTTGTACCTATATCCCATCAGAGATATTCTTGATAGTAGTATGCTCTGAAGTTGATCATATTTTATGATGATGTACCGCTATATCTCACCTGTATGCCATACCAATGTCTTCATACTCCTTGGTTAAGAGGACAACCATCTTATATAGCACACAGTGATCTATGCTCGATAGACACTATCATCCTAATTAACAATTTATCATTTGATCGTGAGCAGTTTTAAGAACTAATCGATAAATCCTCTCTTTATCGAACTTAAATAGTCCTAAGGATTTCATCACAATAATGAAGTTCATTAGAAGATGAAAACTTATGATGAAAAATGTCAAAAATATATTTTATTAATTAATAAATTAATTATAAGTTCCTAATGATTCATAATCATAAGGATCAAAGAACTTTTTTTTGTATAACTTGTTAATCCTGGTCTCACTAATATGATTGAGTTGACAATGCCAAAGTAAAGTATTATTTATTTTTTCTCTTTTATACTTTTTATTTTCATCAACATGAAAAATATTATCATTCAAATATAGAGTTAAAAGACCATTATCAAAAAATGCCATAACATATTATTTTATTAGAATATTTGATAGAGCAACCATTGCTCGTTACATCAAAATTATAATCTTGTTTTAATAACAAGGATACATATATAAAATTTCTAATGATCTTAGGTATATAATAATAATTTATCAGCTCTAAAATCTTTCCAGAAGGTAACTTCAAGATATTTGTTTCTATAGCTTCTGCTTGGATGGACTCTCCTCCAGCGTTGTAGAGCTTGAAGTTATCCTTCTTCAACTCTTAATTTTCTGCAGCCCCTGCAAAGATTTACAGATATGAAAATTATAGCCAATATCCAATATCCATGAGTTTAAAATAGAAGAATTTAATGATAATATTGTATGTATCTCATACATACTTTTTGGTGCAATATTTGCACCAGTCTTCACAGTTGCAAGGTAAGCCTTGCAATTTCTTTTCTAATAATCTACTTTACCGTAGTGAAAATAGGTTGTCTGTTCGGAGGCCTTCTTTTTCTTCTTCCTCTATCTTTAGTGTTCAGCCTCCTTTTTGAACCCTTTTTGCCTGCCTTCTTCTTAAAGATCCCATCTACAAGAAGAAGAGAGGTTTTATCCTTCTTGATATGGCTCTTTGCTATTTTCAGCATATTTAATAGCTCGGGCAAGAAAGTATTCAGTTTATTCATGTGATAGTTCATGATAAACTAAGAAAATAATTTTGAAAGTGATTACAGGATTAGATCCTGACATCCATGACAAAATTTAATTGATCTAATCGAGTAATCAGATCACTTACCATCAGTACATGGTCTTGCACAGATGATCCTTCTAACATCCTGACATGGAATAACTGCTTAGATATCTCATATCTAGTAGTTCTACTCTACTCTCCATAAAGCTTTTTTAAATTGAGCAATATGGATTGAGTATCCATGCCATTATGCTACCTCTATAATTTATTATTCATAGAGGCCAGTATGATGCATTTGATAATTAGTGAATCATTTTGCCACATCTTATATGTGGCTACTTCCTCTTCAGCGGCATCCTCCCCTATAGGCTCAAGGTCAGGAGCATCGAGGATGTAGGAGAGTTTCTCCTGATTGAGTATAATCTTTAGGTTTCTCAACCAGTCCACATAATTGGAATCGGTCAACTTATTTGAATCAAAAATACTACACAATGAAAGCAAAGAAGCTATTTAATCTATATCATAAAGAACATTACATAAGCAAATAACTTATGATAATATACATAATTAAATTAGGACTTTAATTTAATTATATCTTTCACTATTTTATTGAATATCATAACCCTCTACTATGATAACGAGAAATCCTAATTGGTTTTCTTAATGGGATTGAGATTTTAATTCCTTATAAAAGCTCTTATAGTTGCACAACAAACATTTTATAAGTTCAAAGGTAGGAAACTCTTTCTAATTGCATCTCATTCTCAATATAATCCTGATCTTTAAAATATTAATAGCCTTGTGTTTGCACAATAAACTATAATATTTTAGTTAAGTAGGATCCTTCATTTCTATACAGTCAAAATCGAATATAATTGTCCTTGTGGTTACACAACAAAACATTATATCCAAAAATATCGTAAGCATCCCAATGCATCAGAGCAATATTATATCAGTTCTCATAAATAGGTCTTATGGTTGCATAACAAACCTAATATGATTCATGACATAATAATGACCTAGCATAAAGAAAGGCCTTAATATAGTAAATATAATACTAAGCATCCCAATCAAGAATTAAATTAATCTAATCGACTAGGTAAGTGGAAGAGAGGTGGGGGTCCCCCATTGCTTTCCTTAGACATCAATAAATTAGTCAGGTCAAACAACGAAATCAATTATAAACCATGTTATCTTTATCAATCATGAACTACTTTTCTAGACACCGATTGATTAATTATACATCGAGACTCATTCTGCTATTAGTTAATTACACTACAACTTAATATAATTTTTATAAAGAGCTTTAACTAGTCTCTATGAATATTACATTATATACATGAATTAATCATATTAATTATAATTTATATTTTTATTTATATAAATATATTAGCATGTATTATCATTCTAGGACAACCATCATCACATTGTGAATATTTGCCACTATGCCAGGGCAACCTTATAGAAAGATATATATCATAATCTAATTATGAAAAAAATGATCACATCATATTAATAACATGCTAAACATCAAATATGATTACATCATATTATCGAATATGTTATAAAATATTAAACATAACAATATATGATTTAATCTAATAAGGCTTGCTCTGATACCACTATAGGATTTGGTGATCAGGGCAAAAGCATGGATTTTAAAGCATTTTATATGAAATCATAAAACTAAATCCTAACCCAAGGACCATCTTATTAAAATTAAATCATATAAAATGCAATTATAATATAAATTAGGGTATAAGAACATACCTCTGAATGCTAAATCCTAACTCGAGTTTAAATTCTAGTAGAGATTCAGCTAGGGTTCCACCAGGTGCCCATGTGTTTATCCTCTAATATTGATCCACATGGAGACTTAATCAAGCCACTAACACCTTCATAATCTGATTCCTTCAATTAAATTCTTATTGCAAGAATTTAATTTGATTTGGGCTGAACCTTCTTATAGCCTTGCTTTCCTCCTTCTAGCCTTTTCTTTCCTTGCTTTCTTTTTTCTTTGTCTTCTTAATTTTTCTTTCTAAACCTTTATCTTAAAATAAGACTTCTTGTCCTTAATAGGATCTTATCTAGACAAGAGAGAGAAGAAAGAAAAGTGGACAATAGAGAACTCTTGTAAGAAAGAAAGGAAGGATTGATTGCCTCGACTCTCGATGCTCACCCCTATTTATAATATACATAAGGGTACCACCTAAATTTCTCATGCTCCCTCTCATCTAATTTCTCACACCCTCTTATATTATCTCATGCCCCATCATAATCTCAAAACATGCGGATCTATGTAGAATTAATTTCAAGAGCTGCTTTAAGTAGAAGGACTCTTCGGAATAAAATTCTACATAGTTTTTCCAAGAGTTGCGATGCATTATTTTGTGGCCCCAATAATATAGGGATTTGATCAGATAACATGGCCATCCAATGGCCAAGATTGGGGATGCCACCTCTGAATTTGGCATGGAGATAAGGTGGGCGTGATGGGATGCATGCAGGATTTCTAGCTCTACTTTCAAAAACTTTTTCAAAATTTAATTACAGAAGAAATAAAAATTAATCTAATTAATTTTAAAGAGCTATAGATCTAATCTAAAAGTCTCACATTATCAGGATCTAATATGATATATATGTGCATGCAATTAAATCTAAAAATAAGAATAATGAATAGTAAAACATTTTTACTATACTACGTGTGTAGAACACGTTACATTACGTGGGTAGATGATCTCCACAATCGAGTTACCACCGATATGAACACCAAGTAGATCTAATCATTGTGATATAGCCACACACATGTCTAGCCTCCACGAATGGTCCACACGAGGTCCTGATCCCGATCGGCTCCTCCCAAGTGCTAGCTCAACGAAGAATGCTCCTGATGGCTAGATCTGATCGAACAATTTTGATCTCACTCCACCAAAACTTTGGAAGCTCTAGCTTAGTATCAAGGGTAGAAGAGACGATGAGAAAGCACTCCACAAAATCTCATAAAGATCTGATGCTCGGATCTTACGAAATCAAAATAGGAACCCTAGATTATGAACTAGGGCTGCGCAGCACTCAAACCCCAGCACCAAGATTTCTCCCTCAACTTTTTATTCTCATATTTTTTTTTATTTTTTTTAGGCTATGGAAGGGCTCATGCACTAGAGGAGAGGAGTCTCAAAAAATTGCACCCAGAAAAAATTCCAAAGATTTTATCTGAATGGGAAGAGTTAGGATGAAGTGGTTTGCTATCTGAATTCAAATTGCAATCAGATCAAGATAATCCATTTGGGGCATGAGAAGGGAGGATTCAAGCCATTTTTTGCATGGAAAATTAATCATGGGAACATCTTTCTCATGGAGAAAAATATGGTGCAAAGAGGGCGAGGTGGCACATGGAAGACTAGGTCAAACTAGTCTCACAATTATTCATCTAATTGAACCAACCCAATCTAAATTAGTTAGGCCCAATTAGACTAGATTAAACCAAACTCATTTAGATTTAATTAGGCTTAATTAAATTCTAATCAAATTAGGAATTAAATAAGCCCAATCCCGATCAAATCAGCGATCATACTTCCTCGATGATTAGGTGATCTCATAATCTAATCGGATCAAATCCAACTGAATCTAATTCAATTGAATTTGATCCAAAAATAATTACTCAACCAAATTAAGTTAATTAGTGATCAAATCACTAACTAAATATTTCATAAATATAGAATCCAAATTCAATGGATATTCGGACAATAGAGTCCTATCAAAATAAAACTCTCTTGATTGAAGAATCCCAAACCAATGGGACTCTTGATCTCGGTGTCTGAAATGAGTGAAACTCATGATCATAGAGTCTAGACTCTTTATCATAGAGTCCTAAATAAGTAGGACTCAGAGTCCTAGAGTAGTAGGACTCTTGGTCAAAGAGTCCTAGTCTAGTGGGACTCTTGACCACAGAATCCCAATCCACTAGGATTCCTGATCATAAAGTCCCAGACAACCAGGACTCAGAGTCCTAATGTAGTAAGACTCTCGATCAAAGAGTCACAATCCAATGGCACTCTTGACCATAGAGTTTCAGTCCAATGGACTCTTCACCAACTATCAAATCAGGTAGGAACCTCTAGTATATATGACCCCATAGGTTCGAACCTAATCCGGTAATACAAGAACCACTTCTTATACTAATCAAAGTGACCATCTAGCAATGATACCCAATGTTCGGATAGGTTGAATAGTCGTAATCACAATATTCAGAACCTACGTGAATATGGTTATCATATAATTCATCTTTTGACCTCTGTGTATAGAATGACTCAGAGTTAAACTGTCAATCCTGATATGTACATTCAAATTATGTCTCAAAGCAATTAGCCCCGTAACTCCTCACTAGGACTACCCTAGTCAAAGATTTGCTAAATTAAAATATAATTGAATATAGCTCTTGAACTAGAAAGGTCAATCCCATCTTGACTCACACACTAACTCCTTAAGTACTTGACTGTGCCCAAAAACCTTCCATCACTGAATTAGAAATTTAGATAGTCCGGCACCAAACCATAGTGAGTTGCTTGAAAGTCATCGTGGTGATCTCAGGTCGAAAGAACACTTATGCTCATATTTTATTAGAGCAAATCTTGATAGCAGAAAAGTTCTAGAGTTGATCATATCCAGTGCAGATATACCCCTACATCTCACCTGCATGCCATACTTGTGTCTCCATACTCCTTAATTAAGAGGATAACCAATCCATATGGTACACAATGATCTATCCTCGATAAACATTATTGTCCTTGGTAACAATGTATCATTTGGTCGTGAACAAGTTTAAGGACTAAACAACAAATCCTTCTTTATCGATTCTAAATAGTCCAAAGAATATCACCACAACACAGGAGTTCATTAAAAGATGTAAAAATTTATGATGATAAAATATCAAAATAAATTTTATTTATTAATGATTTAAATATATTTATAAAAATAGTTCAATTATCAATAGGCTGACGATTGGCTTTAAGACATTATTCCCAACAATCTCCTACTTGGCCTAAAGCTAATCGATGCATTATCTAATACCCATCTTCAACTTGAAGTCATCGAACTCCTTCACCATAATGGCTTTAGTGAGTGGATTAGCTAGGTTCTTCTTTCCATCAATCTTCTAAAGATCGACATCATCTCGATCCATGATCTTTCGGATCAGGTGGTAGCGGCACAGAATATGCTTCATCCGCTGATGTGCCTTCTGTTCCTTCGTCTGAGCAATGGCTCCAAAGCTATCACAGTAGAGCAAAATTGGACCATCAAGAAAGGATGCTACTCCAAGCTTGGTGATAAATTTTCTCAGCCACACCATTTCTTTGACAACATCTAATACAACGACATACTCTGCCTCACAAATTGAGTCAGCCATAATGTACTACTTGAAATTTTTTCAGCAAATAGCTCCATCATTAAGGATAAATAAATACCCCAACACACTTTTACTATCATCATGATTAGACTAGAAACTGGAGTTAGTAAATCCGACAAGTCTCAGATCCAATTCACCATAAATAAGCTACTAATCCTTAGTATTTCTTAAATACTTTAGGATGGTTTTAACAACCTTCCAGTAGTTCTTTCCTAGATCAAATTGGTATCTACTCACTATCCCTAGTGAGTATGCCACATCTGATCATATACATGTCATGGCGTACATAATAGAACCCACTATCGAAGTATATAGAATTCTACTCATACGCTCTCTCTCTTGAGGTATTGTCGGATAATTTTTCTTCGAGAGAAAAATTTCATGGCCTATCAGTAGATAGCCTTTCTTGGAATTCTCCATGCTGAATCTCTTCAGCATAGTGTCAATGTATGTGGACTAGGATAAGTCGAGCAACTTTTTAGATCTATCTCTATAGATCTTCATCCCTAGGATGTAGAAAGCTTCTCCCAAATCCTTCATAGAGAATTGTGATGACAGTCAAATATTTATTCCTTGTAATGCAGAGACATCATTTTCATTTAAGAGAATATCATCCACATACAATGCTAGGACTACAACCATTGGACCATTAGCCCACCTGTATATGCAGGGCTCTCCATTCTTAATGAAGCCATACGTCTTGATCATCCTATCAAAATATATGTTCCAAATCCTAGATGCCTACTTTAGTCCATAAATGGACCTTTGAAGCTTGCACACCTTAGAATTATCTATGGATCTGAACCATTTGGATTGTATCATATACACCTCTTCGTCCAGCTCTCCATTCAGAAAAGCTGTCTTCACTTTCATCTACCAGATCTCATAATCTAGATGGGTAGCTATCGCAAGCATGATCTAAATGGATTTGAGCATTACCATATGAGAAAACATCTCGTCATAGTCTATACCATAACATTGATGATATTCTTTGGCAACTAGATGGGCTTTATAGGTCTCCACCTTCCTATCTACACCCCTTTTTCTCTTGAAGATCCACTTACACTCTATGGGTTTTATCCCTTCAAGTGGGTCAACCAATGTCCATACATCATTGACCATTATGGACTCTATTTTAGATTTCATGGCCTCAAGCTATTTCTCAGAGTTGGATCTCTGCATTGCATCCATGTAAGTGATCAGATCCTCATCGTTCTCATTGAGTTCGATAGAATCACTATCCCAGATCAAGAAACCGTATTATCTATCCAATTGATGTGGTACTCTACTAGATCGCCTTAAGGATATAGGTTCAATGGACTCCAGATTTGATCTAATCAAATTTGGCTCAGGTTCAGCTACTTGTGCCAATTTTTCTATCTACCGAACTTCCTCAAGTTTGACCTTGGAGGCATTAGTCCCTTCACCTAGGAACTTCTTTTCCAAAAAGACTGCCTTAAGGTTGACAAACATCTTTTGCTCATCAGCTAGATAGAAGTAATATCCTTTGATCTCTTTTGGGTATCTTATGAAATAACACTTATCAGACTTAGGTCCAAGCTTGTTTATTACTAAATATTTGATATAAGCCGGACACCTCCAAATCCTAAGGTGCGAGAGTACTGGCTTACATCCTATCCATATCTCATATGGCATTTTGGAGAGAGACTTACTTAAAATCCCATTTAAAAGGTAATAGGCTGACTCGAGTGCATATCTCCATAAGAAGATAGGCAAACTAGCAAACCATATCATGGATCGAACCATGTCCAATAGGATCTGATTCCTCCTTTCAAACATACCATTATGCTGTGGTGTTCTAAGAGGAGTCCATTGAGAGAGAATTCCATTCTCTCCTAGATATGTCAAAAATTTGCTGGAAAGGTACTCACCCCCTCGATCAGATTGAAGAGTTTTAATACTCTTTCTAATTTATTTTTCTACTTCATTATGGAATAGTTTGAACATTTCAAATGACTCCAATTTATGCTTCATTAAGTAGACATATCCATATCTAGATAGGTCGTCAATAAAAGTTATGAAGTAGAAATATCCACCTCTAGCACTTGAGCTCATGGGTCCACATACATCAATATGTACTAGACCTAAAAGAAGATTTGGTTATTTTACCAAGAAGATAGGACTCAGGTCGGAAGTGATTCATGATCACCAACTTTAAGAATTCTTTCTTGAGCCAATATGTTTATTCTATTCTTGTTAATATAACCTAGCCTATAGTGCCAAAGGTAGACTTCTGACACATCATATATTCTAGGGCATTTATTGGAGGATTGGACCACATTAACAAGTTGTGATAGTAAATAAATACCGTTATTCAATTATCCAACACAAACCATAACACCATTCAAAATGATATCACAAAAGTTTTTTTTTATTGAAAATAGATAACTATTCTTCGCCAAAAAAGGCCTACAAAAATAACGTTCAATAAGAAATTTGGACAGAAGTAACATTCACTAAGAATAACTTTATAAGAATTGATTACAAGGTTTATAGTTCCTAAAGCTAGAACTGAAACTTATCTTCCATCTCCAATATTCAGAAATCTTTCAACATCATCAAATCTTCTACCGACCTGTAAACCCTGAATCAAATTACAAATATGATAAAGGCTTCCAGTATCTATTACCCAGGCAGTAGTATCATGTATAGAGAAGTTGCAAGGTGTTATCATATAATTACCTTGCCCAATAACAGCTTGCTTCTTCCTCGACCTGTTTGGGTTCAGGAAGGCAATGTACTAAGGATAATTCCTCTTTCAGTACTCCTACTTCTTGCAAAAGAAGTACTCCACCTAGCTCTAGTCAGACTTGCACTTCTTGATCTGACCCTGTGCATTTGTCCCAGCATGAGACTGCACCTTCTTGATCTTCTTCTTCTTGTTCTTCTTTCCTTTCTTAAAGGATCGACGAGCAGAAAAAGACCCTCCCACTATGTTCACCATCTCCTTGTGGAGTTGGTAATCCTTCTCAAAGTTCTGTAGTAACCCCAATAAACCATGATAGTTTACTGCAGGCTTTGTCATTCTAAAATGGGTAAAAAAGGAGAGGAAGGACTTGGGCAAAGAATTCAGAATTGCATCCTTCCCGAGCTGCTCGTGCAGGAGAAAGCCTAGCTTACTTAGGTGCTTAATCATCTCGATCATGTACAATACATGATCGATGACTGAGGCCCTATCCCTCATCTAAGCGTTGAAAATGGCATAACTAGTTTTTGTTAGATATGTGTGCCTTAGAAGTCAGATTGGTTGACACTTGTAATAAACTTCTAAAGAAAAAATTATAATTTTAACTATAAATAATAAAATGAGTTATTTTCTATCACAATGTGTATTTGAAAGTGTCTGTGATACATTCCTTAAATTAATGGTAATGATGGTTCATATTCTCAAGAGTTGAAAATTTAAAACATAAATTTTTATTATTAACTCATAAAATGCTCCTGACTGTAGGATCATCATAAGGATGGTGATTGATCTGAAAGGTTAGCGAACGATCATTTCTTTAGGATAGATGAGTCTTAAGTCTATGATGTAAAGACACCGGAGCAAGAGTACAGATACTCGTTAGAGAATGAGGGCACTGAGCGTGACCACCTCGAGCAGTCATAAGAAAGTCTACCTTCTCATCGATGACTGGCTCGAAGCTGTAGTAGTGTATCTAATTCTTTGACCTGAGGTGCATCGACAGTTTACCTTGAGGGTGTTATAGTTTGACTACACCATAACTCAGTCTCCTAGACATTCAAAATCTTGAGATGGATATTAGCTATAGCATGTTCATTGTAGAAATTGGATTGCACCAACAGGAGATCTATCTACCTCGATAGATGAGGAGCAGCCCTATGATGATCATGAGAATCAAGTCCATAAGCCCATGGCAATGATAGAGTGAAATAATAGAAAGAGTTTCTATTAGAGTTTTTACATCGGACTTGAATCAAATGATTAATTCATATGACAGAAATTAGGGTTTGATGAGATCACCTTAATCCTAATCCAATTGGAACTAAAGATAGAGGAACTTAATCACATAGGTACTTGCACCAAGAGATTCACTTTCAATTCTGATGGATTGCCACCATATGCTGCTAGGTGTCACTGGCAGATTTTGGAAGCAATTAGAATGATTTGGATGATCAATCATACTAGTTGTCTGAATCAAAAAAGTTCTGACCCATCGGAAGGTGTTTTGATGATGTCGATGATAGGGATCGCAATATGTCCCACTACCATACAAAATTAAATCTAACTGGATCACACAAACAAGGGTTTGGATCTAGATATCATTAATTTGACTAATCTAGTTCAATTGATTTGAATAAGATTCAATTAGGACCAAGAAAATCGTGCTAGCACATGATTGAGCCTAATATTCTCCTTTAACAATCATTAAAGCTTGTCTCAACTAAGCCAAATGTATTTGGGCTCACTCAGAAACCTTTACTTGGTCTGACTGGAGCTTGTCCAGGTTAGAAAAGGATTGTCTTAATTTATGAGATAAATTTAAAATAACACCTGTCATTTTCGATCACCTGCTAATTTCTATTTTCGGACATTGATCAAATATTGACCCTAGACACTTAGACATCTGCCCATATATCATGCACCCATAGGAGAGTACCTGAGGACTTGTCCTCCTATTAAAAAGCAGACAGGAAGGGAGCGCACGCGAAGGGAGTGCATGCCTAGGGAGGCATGCGCCCCATGAGGATAAAAGATGGACTCCCATATAGATGGGACTCTAGATTGCTTTAGGGGATTAAACTATGTTACGAGGGTCGTGAGTTACGAGGGTCATGACTGAAAGGAATATGCCCTCAAGCCAATCTATTTTTAAAATATTCTTTATCTACCAAACTCATTTAATGACATTTTTAAATAAATAAAGGCATTATTTCATCATATGCAGTGTCTTATTATTTATTTAAGATTATGATGAATCCCATAAATTAAGGCTATGATTTTAGGATTATGATGAGATCATACCAATGAGATCTAAATTCTTAAAACCCTAATTTAAATATTTCTGGTTGATGGAACATTAAGTTGGGGATCAATGTTTTCGATAAGACTAGCACATCTTTTGTATGCTCAATTAAGAGGGTGATTGATCTTACAATCACTTGTGTATGACACTAATACAAAGATATGGATGCTCATTAGAGAATGAGTTCACTGAATTAATCCAAGTTGAGAATATCTAATGGAGTCTTATCTACATGTCAATAGATGGTTCTCATAGTGGAATTGTACATATAATCCTTTGACCTGAAACTACCATTGAATCTTATATATATGAATCCATATTTTGGTTCATACTCACTCATGACTCAGCCATATATGGGATGATCTGGACATGGTAGATTATATATGAAGGTTGTGAGTAGGTTAACATGGAATCGATCACTCCTGGTAAGAGAAAATAGCATCCTACCTACTACAAACAAATGATGATTCAGAAAGACTTTGATCAAAGCATGATGAAAATTAGAAATGATTTCTAATATTTCATTAAATAAATCATCATCATAAGATTGAAAGAGAAATAAATATGATATTGGGAATGACATATTTTCATACCCAGAGTCATATTCAGGATGCAGGGAGATCGAAGGATCTAGTTGCATGGTAATTTTTACTGAAAGATATTTTTGGTATTTTCATCAAAATTTCATATCTCTCAGGTAGACATGATACATTGCTAGACGTCAATCTTATCTTGTGGGTTCGATCGAATTAAAAAGTTTAATTTGATCATTAATTAGAAAGTATTCTAATTGGTCAAAATCGGGTTAGCTAGTTTTGACCTAAATCGGTTTGGTTGAGTTATAACCAAATTAGGTCAAATCGCACCCAGATCCACTACTGATTTGATATGGAACCCAATGGATCATACATAAAGAGAATTGATCAAGGGTCTAATTAAATTAGACCATGTTTGCAAGTTGAACATGCTAGCACATGTTGCAAACACTAGCACCTAGATTCGAATCGGATTCGAATCGGATTCTGATTTGGGCTAATTTTGATTCAAATTGAGTCAAATTAGATTTGGTCTTAAATTGGCCGAAGCCTATATTTATTAACCTAGTTTTGGGCATCACTTACCTGAGTCCCACATGCCAGAGACTCTCTCTCTTATGCATGAGAAAATATTTTATGCGTTAGGGACTTCTTAATGCATAGTTGGTTGGCGCCAACCTCCTTTGACTATTCCACCATTTATTTTACGTAAGTTTTGTTACAAAATATTTAGATCTAAGAAGGGGCATAGAAGAGTCCTTCTACAAGTGAAATCCCTTCATAGATAATCTGAAGTTTGGATAAAATAAGGAGGACTCCTTGCCTCCCACTCTATCTTGGCACCCCTTGGACCAAGTCAAAACCCATGGGGTTTTGACTTTTCCACTCTTATCTCCACGCTGCCCCTCAGATGGGTTTTGACTTTTCCACTCTTATCTCCACGCCGTCCCTTATATCTGGCATCCCCATTAAGGGCCATTAGATGGCCATCTAATTTGATCCAAGCCCTTGAATTATGGTTCCATATACTTATGCATCGCGACTCTTCGTAGAAAAACTACATAGAATTAGTCCGAAGAGTCCTTCTGTTTTAAGGCACCGCTTGGATTAAATCTACGTAATTTTAAATGACACAAAATTTAGATGGATGTGAGATATGATGATGGGACATGAGATGTTGATGTGGGAAGGGCATGAGAAATTAAGATGGCACCCCTACGTACATTATAAATAGGGGTGCACACCAAGAGTCCGGAGAGAGTAAAAAAATTATCTTTCTTTCTTACAAGTATTTTCTATTGTCCAATTTTTTTTTCCTTCTCTTGTCTAGACCTTATCCTTATAAGGATAAGAAATCATTTTAAGACAAAGAGATTAAGTAGAAAAAATTAAGAAGACAAGAAAAAAGAAAGAGAAGTAAGGAGAGGCAAGGAAGGTGACATAAAGGCTAAGGGAAATCTTGCCCATTTAATTAAAGTTCTTATTATTAGAATTTTAATTATACAAATTAGAGGTGCTGGTGTCTTGATCAAGTCTCCGTGTGGATCAACGTTGGAGGATGAACATGTAGGCACCTGGTGGAACCCCTGACGGACTGCTGTCAGTAATTAGAGACAATTTAGGGTTAAGCGATAAGAGGTATGTTCTAATACTTTCTTTTATATTACAAATGCATGTTATATGATTTAATTGCTAATAAGGTGGTCCTAGGATTTGGGTTTAGTTTGTATGATTTCATTTTTTTGCTTTGAAATCCATAATCATATTTTTGCTTTGAAATCCATGCTTCCGTCCTGTACACCATTCCTATCAGTGGCATCAAAGCAAACCTTATTAGGTTAAATCATATAATACTTTGCTTATAATATAATGGCACAAAAGAAAAGTATGATATATTTTTTTTTTATTTGCATGATGAGATCATATTCTTTTATTTATCATAATGAGATTATGATGTATATATTATTCTATAAAGGTTGCCCTGACATAGTGGAAAAGTATTCACTATGTAATGATGGTTGTCCTAGAATAATTATACATGTTAATATATATATAAATAAATAAATAAATAAATATATATATATATATATATTATCATAATTGATGCTTTTATGCATTTAGTTTGATTTAAATCAAAATGTGTATTGAGACCATTTAAATCCCTCTTTCAAAATGTGTCTGACCTGGCCAATTTATTGGTGTCTAAGGAAAGCAACGGGGGGACTCCCACTTCTATCCCACTTACCTAGCCGATTTGATTAATTTAATTCTAGATTGAAATACTTAGTATTATATTTACTATATTAAGGCCTTCCTTCATACTAGATTCTTATTATGTCCAGAACCATATTTATTTTGTTGTGTAACCATAAGATCTATCATGGAGAATGATGTAATATTAATCTAGTGCATTAAGATGCTTACAGCATTTTGAATATATTACTTTGTTGTGTATCCACAAAAGTAATTATATTTCATTTTGACTGTATAAAAATGAAGGTTTCTATTTAAACTAAAATATTAAAGTTCGTTATGCTAACACAAGGCTATTAATGTTTTAGAGGCAAAAAAAATTTTTTTTTTTTGAGAGTTGCATAAAATGTAATTGGAAAGAGTTTCCTACCTTTGAACTTATAACAAGTTTGTTGTGCAACCAGACCTTTTATAAGGAATTAGGGTCTTATTCTCACTAAGAAAATTAATAAGAGGGTTATGATTTTTGATTAAATAGTGAGAGACATAGTTAAATTAAAATCCTAATTTAATTATGTTTGTCATCATGAGTTGTTTGCTTATATATTGTTCTTTATTATGTAGATTAAATGGCTTCTTCACTTTCATTGCGTTCAATTTTGGATTCAAATAAATTGACTGATCAAAATTATGTGGACTGGCTGAGAAACCTAAAAATAGTACTCAGTCAAGAAAAACTCTCCTATATTCTTGATGCTCCTGATCCTAAATCATTAAGGAAAGATGCCACAGATGAAGATAAGTCCACATATAAGATGTGGCAAAATGATTTTCTTACTGTCAAATGCATCATACTTGCTTCTATGAGTAATGAATTACAGAGGCAGCATGATGGCATGGACACTCAGTCCATATTGCTCAATTTAAAAAAACTTTATGGAGAGCATAGTAGAACTGCTAGATATGAAATATCTAAGCAATTATTCCGAGCAAGAATGATAGAAGGAACATCTGTACAAAATCATATTTTGATGGTAATTGACCTAATCACTCGATTAGGTCAATTAGATTTTATTATGGATGGAGAGTTAAGTCAGGATTTGATCCTGCAATCACTTTTTCAGAATCATTTTCTCAGTTTGTCATGAACTATCACATAAACAAACTGAATTCTTCCTTGCCTGAGCTATTAAATATGCTCAAGATAGCAGAAAGCCATATCAAGAAGGATAAGGCTCCTCTTCTTCTTGTGGATGGGATCTCCAAGAAGAAGGCAGGCAAAAAGGGTTCAAAGAGAAGGTTGAACCCTAAAGGTGGTACAAATAAGAAGAAAAAGGGGAAGAAGGTCTTCGAACAGACGATCTATTTTCACTATGGTAAAACAGATCATTGAAAGAGGAATTGCAAGGCTTACCTTGCAACCGTGAAGTCTAGTGCAAATAATGCACCAAAAGGTATGTATGAGATACATACTATATTATCATTAAATTCTTTCATTTCAAATTCTTGGGTATTAGATACCGGCTGTGGTTTTCATATCTATAAATCTTTGCAGGGGCTGCAGAAAATTAAGATTTTGAAGAAAGATGACTTCAAGCTCTATGGCACTGGAGGAGAGTCTATTCAAGCAGAAGCTGTAGGGACAAATATATTGAAGTTACCTTATAAAAAAATCTTAGAGCTTACAAATTATTATTATATGCCTAAGATCATTAGAAATATTATATCTATACTCTTGTTAATAAAACAAGATTATAGTCTTAATGTAACGAGCGAAAGTTGCTCGATCAAATATTCTAATGAAAATATTTATTTTGGCATATTTAGCAATGGTTTGTTGACTCTATGTTTGGATGATAATATATTTCATATTGATGAAAATAGAAAATGTAAGAGAGATGACATAAATAATACTTTACTTTAGCATTATTGATTAGGTCATATTAGTGAGGCTAGGATTAACAAGTTATACAAAGAAAAGTTCTTTGGTCTTTTTGATTATGAATCATTAGGAACTTATGAATCATGTCTCATGGGTAAAATGACTAAGACTCCATTTAGTGGACATGAAGAAAGGACAAAAGAATTATTAGGACTTGTACATATGGATGTATGTGGTCCTATGACAACTTAAGCTAGAGAAGGATACTCTTATTTCATAATATTTACTAATGATTTATCTAGGTTTGGATATGTGTATCTTATGAAACACAAATCAGAAGCCTTTGATAAATTTAAAGAGTATCAATGTATGGTCGAAAAACAAACTGGACAATGTATAAAAATCCTTTGATCTGATCGAGGAGGAGAATACTTATCTAGTGATTTTTTAGACTATCTTAAAGTAAAAGAGATTCTCTCTGAATAGACACCTCCTTATACACCGCAGTTAAAAGGTATAGCCGAAAGAAAAAATTATACCTTATTAGATATGGTACAGTCCATGATGTGCTTTACTGAATTACCTATTTTCTTTTGGGATCATGCTTTGGAGACCGCAATTTATATCTTGAATAGAGCACCTTCTAAATATGTATCTAGTACTCCATATGACATATGGAGAAGTAAGAAATCCAATCTTAAGTATTTTAAGATATGGGGTTGTCCAGCATATGTCAAAAGAAATTTTGGACATAAGCTTGATGCTAGATCAGACAGATGTCTATTTATCAGATATCCTAAAAATAGTATAGGATATTTATTCTACCATCTTACTGAATAAAAGGTATTTGTAAGTAGGCATGCCACTTTCATGGAAAAAAAATTTATCCTAGAAAAGGGCAATGGCTGAAATATTGAACTTAGTAAAGTTCAAGAAAAATAAATAAAAATTTCTTAACCAAATAATCACATAAAAGAATCAGAACACATAACTCCTATCCGTAGGTCTGAAAGAGTACAACATACACCTGTGAGGTACGAGTTCATTATAAAAAATAATGAAGCCCAAGTCATTGAGAATAATGAACCTTTGACCTATATAGAAGCAGTCAAAAGTAAGGATTCTGACAAATGACTGGCTGCCATGCAATCCGAAATGAAATCCATGCACACCAAAAAAGTATGGACTTTGGTGGATGCACCAGAGGATATAAACCCTATTGGATGCAAATGGATTTTTAAGAAAAAGATTGGAGCAGAAGGTCAAATTAAAATCTATAAGGCCAGATTGGTGGCTAAGAGTTTTAGGCAAAAACAGGGGATTGATTATGATGAAATATTTTTACTTGTTGCCATGCTCAAATCTATTCGAATTATGCTTGCCATAGCAGCATACCATGATTATGAAATATGGCAAATGGATGTAAAGACTGCCTTCATTAATGGTTTCCTTGAGGAGAAGGTCTATATGTCACAGCCAGAGGGATTTGAGTCAAATGAGAGACCAAATTAGGTATACAAGCTTAAGAGATCCATTTATGGATTAAAGCAAGCATCAAGGAGTTGGAACATCCATTTTGATGTAACGGTAAAAGGGTTTGGTTTTATCAAGAATGTGGATGAACCATATGTGTACAAGAAAACTAGTGGGAGAACCATAGTCTTCTTGGTTCTGTATGTACATGACATACTCCTCATTGGGAATGATATCCTAATGTTACAATCAGTCAAATTATGGCTATCAAATAAATTTTCCATGAAAGATTTGGGAGAAGCATCCTATATACTAGGAATAAAGATCTATAGAGATAGATCTAAGAGGCTGCTAGGCTTATCCCAATCTAGGTACATTGACTTAATACTGAAAAGATTTAGTATGGATGGGAGTAAAAGAGGTTACTTACCCATGAGTCAAGGTATACATCTTTCTAAAAAGATATCTCCAAAGACACCTGAAGAGAGAAATAGAATGAGTTCTATTCCTTATACTTCGGCTGTTGGATCAATAATGTATGCTATGTTATGTACAAGGCCTGATGTTGCTTATGCTTTAGGCATTATAAGTAGATTTCAAGCTGATCCAGGAGAGAATCATTGGAAAGCTATGAAAAATATTCTTAAGTACTTGAGAAGGACTAAAGATATTTTTCTAGTATATGGTAGTTCTGATCTTAAACTAGAAGCATATTCTGACTCTAGTTTTCAATCAGATCCAGATGATAGCAAATTTATTTTAGGATATATCTTTACTCTAAAAGGTGGAGTAGTGAGTTGAAAGAGTACTAAGCAGCCAACTGTAGCTGACTCAACCACCGAAGCAGAATACATAGCTGTAAGTGAAGTTGCTAAGAAAGCTATCTGGATGAAGAAGTTCATCACTGAATTAGGTGTCATTCCTAAATTAAGAATCCAGTACCACTTTGCTATGATAATACTGGAGCTGTTGCTCAAGCAAAGGAACCAAGATCTCATCATAAATCCAAACACATTTTGAGACCCTTCCATCTCGTTCGTAAAATTATTGAAAGATAAGATGTAGTCATAGAACGAGTTGACACAAAGAACAACATAGCAGACCCATTCACTAAGGCTTTACCACTGTAATTGTTTGATCATCACCTTGATTGTATGGGATTAAAATTTAAGGATGATTGACTTTAGTGCAAGTGGGAGATTGAAAGGAATATGCCCTCAAGTCAATCTATTTTTGGACTGTTCTTTGTCTACCAAACTCATATAATGATATTTTTAAATAAATAAAGACACTATTTCATCATATGCAATGTCTTATTATTTATTTAAGATTATGATGAACCCCATAAATTAAGGCTATGGTTTTAGGATTATGATGAGATCATATCAGTGAGATCTAAAATCTTAAAACTCTAATTTAAACATTCCTGATCGATGGAACATTGAGTTGGGGATCAATATTTTCGATAAGACTAGCACATCTTTTGTATGCTCAATTAAGAGGATGATTGATCTCACAATCACTTATGTATGACACTAATACAAAGATGTGGGTGCTCATTAGAGAATAAGTTCACTGAATTGATCCAAGTTGAGAATATCTAATGAAGTCTTATCTACATGTCAATAGATGGTTCTCATAGTGGAATTGTACATATAATCCTTTGACCTAAAACTATCATGGAATCTTATATATATGAATCCATATTTTAGTTCATACTCATTCATGACTCAGTCATGTACGAGATGATCTGGATATAGTAGATTATATATGAAGGTTGTGAGTAGGTTAACATGGAATCGATCACTCCTGGTAAGAGAAAATAGTATCCTACCTACTTCAAACAAATGATGATTCAGGAAGACCTTGATCAAAGCATGATGAAAATTAAAAATGGTTTCCAATATTTCATTAAATGAATCATCATCATAAGATTTGAAGAGAAATAAATATGATATTGGGAATGACATATTTTCATACCCAGAGTCATATTCAGGATGCAGGGAGATCGAAGGATCTAGTTGCATGATAATTTTCACTGAAGGGTATTTTTGGTATTTTTATCAAAATTTCATATCTTTCAGATAGACAAGATACATTGCAAGACGTCAATCTTGTCTTGTAGGTTCGATTGAATTAAAAAGTTTAATTTGATCATTAATTAGAAAGTATTCTAATTGGTCAAAATCGGGTTAGCTAGTTTTGACCTAAATCGATTTGCTTGAGTTATAACCAAATTAGGTCAAATCGCACCCAGATCCACTGCTGATTTGATATGAAACCCAATGGATCACACACAAAGAGAATTGATCAAGGGTCTAATCAGATTAGACCATGTTTGCAAGTTGAACATGCTAGCATATGTTGCAAATCCTAGCACCTAGATTCGAATCGGATTCCGATTTGGGCTAATTTTGATTCAAATTGAATCAAATCAGATTTGGTCTTGAATTGGCCGAAGCCTAGATTTATTAACGTAGTTTTAGGCATCACTTACCTGAGTCTCATGTGCTAGAGACTCTCTCTCTTATGTGTGGGAAAATATTTTATGCATTAGGGACTTCTTAACACATAGTTGGTTGGCGCCAACGTCCTTTGACTATTCCACCATTTATTTTACGTAAGTTTTGTTACAAAATATTCAGATCTAAGAAGGGGCATAGAAGAGTCCTTCTGCAGGTGAAATTCCTACGTAGATAATCTAAAGTTTGGATAAAATAAGGACTCCTTGCCTCCCACTCTACCTTGGCACCCCTTGGACCAAGTCAAAACCCATGGGATTTTGACTTTTCCACTCTTATCTCCACACCTCCCCTCATATGTGGCGTCCCCATTAAGGGCCATTAGATGGCCATCTAATCTGATCCAAGCCCTTGAATTATGGCACCATATACTTATGCATCGCGACTCTTCATAGAAAAACTACATAGAATTAGTCCAAAGAGTCCTTCTATTTTAAGGCACCTCTTGGATTAAGTCTACGTAATTTTAAATAACACAAAATTTAGATGGATGTGAGATATGATGATGGGGCATGAGATGTTGATGTGGGAAGGGCGTGAGAAATTAAGATGGCACCCCTACGTACATTATAAATAGGGGTGCGCACCAAGAATCCGGAGAGAGTAAAAAATTATCTTTCTTTCTTACAAATATTTTCTATTGTCTAATTTTTTTTTCCTTCTCTTATCCAAACCTTGTCCTTATAAGGATAAGAAGTCATTTTAAGATAAAAAGATTAGGTAGAAAAAATTAAGAAGATAAGAAAAAGGAAAGAGAAGTAAGGAGAGGCAAGAAAGGTGACATAAAGGCTAAGGAAGGTCTTGCCCATTTAATTAAAATTCTTATTATTAAAATTTTAATTATACAAATCAGAGGTGCTAGTGTCTTGATCAAGTCTATGTGTGGATCAACGTTGGAGGGTGAACATGTGGGCACCTGATGGAACCCCTAATGGATTGTTGTCGGTAATTAGGAATAATTTAGGATTAAGCGATAAGAGGTATATTCTAATACTTTCTTTTATATTATAAATGCATGTTATATGATTTAATTGCTAATAAGGTGGTCCTAGGGTTCGGGTTTGATTTGTATGATTTCATATTTTTGCTTGGAAATCCATGCTTCTATCCTATACACCATTCCTATCAGTGACTTCATAGATCCTAGTGGAAGACCTCCTTTTTATCATCTTCTGCATTCATCAGGATCTAGAGTGTCCCAAGACCCCATGAAGAAGATCAAAGGAGTTTGATCTACATCAATATTAAAGGTTCCTATAGCAAGCTAGCACTCAAAAGGAACTGATCGAGATTAGGACCTAGTGTGGATTACCCATGGAAGCCAGATGCATATGTGGCTGTATCGCAATGTTCAGATCTACATCGAGGAGATTAGATTGCGGCATGCTTCTACCTACAAAAAGATAATGTATTTTGAACACATAGAGCATAAAAATAGTTTTACTACAATCATTATTTTTTATTTTTAAATATGTATGCATATATGATACATTAGATCTTGTAGCATGTAGGATTTTCAAATTAGATCTGTAGCTCTTATTATTAATTTGATTAATAATAGTTTCCACTACGTATATTTTTTGAAATAAATTTTTGAAAGTAGAGCTAGAAATCCTGTACGCTCCCTTCAATTGGTATCAGAGCAATAGATTCTTTAATGTATTATATATGCATGATTTACATTAATTTTATATTAGATCTAAATAATAATCTAATCTAAAAAATAAAAATGATAATCACATAGATTGTAAGTTATCTTGTTGTAAGATTTATCCCTTACAATGAAAAGGTTGTCTTGGTACGTTACGATCTATAAAATTGATCATAAAATCTTTAAATTAGATCTAATAATTTTTACAATATATTTGAAGTATTTAATTTAAATTTTATCATGAATTAGTATTTAGATTAGATCTAAATAATTTCATGATTTTTCATATAGAGTACATAGTTTTAGATTAAACCTAAATAGGATCTTAAGAAGGTTCTGTTCGTCGATCGAGCTGGCTCTCTTAGAAATTGAGCCAGCTTGACCAGCGTGCCAGCCATGATATGATTTTTGGATTATTGCTCCAGCCAGCTCGACCTTAATTCAGACGAGCTCAGACTAGATCCAAGCCTATCCGATGGAAACGATAGCCTTTTGGCCTTTCCCCGAGCCGACTATCTCAGAAACCAAGTCAGCTTAGCTTCTGCTCAGGTCGGCTCGGATGGGATCCGAGCCAGCCCAACTAAGAAGTTGGCTGAATATTATAATTGGCTGATTTTATGAGATCAAACCTACATCTAGTGCTTGTTTATGAAATAAGCCGACCCATTTTTGAAATGAGTCGACCTATTTAGTGAAACAGTACTAGGATGTAAAGAACCTTTCAAAAGTTTGAAAAATATTTTTAAAATGCTGAATCCCAACCTTCAGCCTTAAACTTAATTGAAAAATTAAGTATGATGAATTAGAATCTAGAAATATGAATTAAAGATCCTAAGTCATTGATCATAAAATGTGGATTATCAGATTAGTCGAATTAGGTCCATTAATTAGATTAGACCTAAGGTTAGTTAAAGAATGGACTAAATTAGAGTAATTGATCAAATCTAATCAAATGTTGATTTAGATTAGATCAAGAACTCTTTACACCAAATTACAATAGTTATAGTTGGTCAAGCCCAAGCCTTTAACGAGAACCAAATGGACTTAATTTATGGCTTCGCGGTCAAACCTAAAATTGCTAGGTTCGTCAAATTGAAACTAATAAACTGGATGGTATCTAAGGTAAGTCTGGCAGCTCAGACTAGTGATTTTTAATTGGAAGCTACTCGCACTGATTTGATCTTTGATGGGTTAATGGTATATCCCTTCCACTGATCTCAGTTTGACTGGTTTAGATGCTCCTAATGCTAGGTTTAATTTGGTCCTTATTGATCTGACTTGGTGAAGTTAGTGAGAGGATCCAAATTGGCTAGTTAATTCTTCTTAAAATTGATTAATAAAATTTTCTAAAATTATTAGATCCTTAAAATGATAAAGTTATAGTGATAACTAAGTCATAGCCTCCCATTAAGTTGAGTGATAATGGATCCATTGGTTTAATAATCATTTGAGGTCCAAAGACCTGGTGCTTATTAACTGATGGAATTATCATTCATAATATGATAATATGGTCATGTCTTTCTAACGGTGGTCAGATTAGCTGGCCAAAGTCGGACTTGATCATTTGTTGGTCTGATGCACCAAATATGGTCATGTTAATGGTTGGACCTAACTGAATCTTTTTAGTGGAGGCCAAAACCTACTGATTAGATTTTTGAGATAAAAATTTAATTACTAAAAGTTGTTTGGTGAAATAATTGGTTATGAACCTATCCATAGGTGCACACGAGTTGACCAACCAAAGTTGGGCTCATGTGAAGTCTGTGTGGATTCTAGTACCCACTAAGAAATTGGGGATAATTTCTCGAATTGGAGGTAGAGACTACCAGCTCGAACAAAATAGTGGAAGGACCTTTAAACTAAAGTCTAAGTCTTTAGAATAAATAATTCATATACTAATTAAGTCTATGATTTTCTTTTTATGCAGAAATGGCCAGCACCCTATCGCTTTGATCATTGTTAGATAATGACAAACTTATGGGACCTAACTTTGATAGTTAGTATTGAAATTTAAAGATCATCTTGGAGCATGAATGGATCCTATATATTCTAATGGATTTCGCACCTAAGGAGCCAGCTTCGAACGCAAGAGGCACAGTCTGAGACACTTACTAGAAGTGGCTCAATGACCGCACCACTGTTTGGTGCATTATGCTGGTGGTAATGAATGATGAGTTCAGTCGCAAGTTCAAGAATGCCCAACCTGAGAAAATGCTTAAAAAGTTGAACAACTTCTTTGGCTTGCCTGATGACGTTGAAAGGCACAAAATTAGTTGTGCCATTTTCAATGCTCGGATGAGGGATGGGGCCTCAGTCATCGATCATATATTATACATGATCAAGATGATTGAGTGCCTGAATAAGCTGCGATTCCTCCTACGTGAGCAGCTCGAGAAGGATACGATCCCAAATTCTTTGCCCAAGTTCTTTCTCCCTTTTTTTACTCATTTTAGAATGACAAAGTCTGTAGTGAACTATCATGGTTTATTGGGATTGCTGCAGAACATTGAGAAGAATCACCAGCTCTATAAAGAGTCGATGAATGTAGTAGGAGGATCTTCTTCTGGTCGATCCTTTAAGAAAGGAAAGAAGAATAAGAAGAAAAAGAATAAGAAGGTGCAGCTGCATGCTGGAACATCTGCACAAGATCAGACCATGAAGCGTAAGCCTAACCGAAGCCAAATAGAGTGCTTCTTTTGCAAGAAGCAGGGGCATTGAAAAAGGAATTATCCTCAGTACATTGCCTCCTTGGATTCGAACAGGCCAAGAAAGAAGCAAGTAGTTGTTGGACAAGATAATTATATAATAATACCTTGCAACTTCTCAATTTATGATACTACTGCTTGGGTATTAGATACTGAAAGTCCTTATCATATTGGTAATTTGATGTAGGGTTTGCAAGTCAGTAGGAGATTTGGTGAAGACGAGAGATTCCTGAATGTTAGAGATGGAAGACAAGTTTTAGTTCTAGCTTTAGGAATTATGAACCTTGTAATCAATTATCATAAAGTTATTCCTAGTGATTGTCACTTTTGTCCAAGTTTTTTATTGAATATAATTTCTATAGGCCATTTGGCTAAGAACAATTATCGATTTTCAATAAAAATAATTTTTTGTGAAATTTTTGAATGATGTTATAGTTTGTGTTGGATAATTGAATAATAAAATTTATCTATTATTATAGCCTGTTAACATAGTCCAAACCTCCGGTAAATATCCTAGAATAGACGAAGTGTCAGATGTCTACCTTTGGCATTATAGGCTAGGTCACATCAACAAGAACAGAATAAATAGGTTGGCTCAAGAAGGAATTCTTGAGGTCAATGATTGTAAATCACTACCAACCTGTGAGTCTTGTCTTCTTGGAAAGATGACCAAATCATCTTTTATTGGAAAGGATGAGCGAGCCAATGAACTTCTGAGTCTAGTACATACTGATGTATGTGGATCCATGAGTACAAGCACTAGAGGTGGATATTTCTATTTCATAACCTTCACAGATGACCTATTGAGATATGCATATGTCTATTTAATGAAGCATAAGTTGGAGTCATTTGAAATATTCAAACTATTCCATAATGAGATAGAAAAGCAAACTATGAAGAGTATTAAAACTCTTCGATTTGATAGAGGGGATAAGTACCTTTTTAGTAAATTTTTGATATATCTTGGAGAGTGGGATTCTCTTCCAATGGACTCCTCTTGAAACACCACAGCATAATGGCATGTTCAAAAGAAGGAATCGAATCCTGTTGGACATGGTTTGATCTATGATGGGGTTTGCCGGTCTGTCAATCTTCCTCTAGGGATATGTGCTCGAGTTAGCTTGTTATATTCTAAATAGGGTGTCGAGTAAATCTATTTCTAGAATACCATATAAGATGTGGACAGAGCGTAAGCCAGTACTCTAGTACCTTAGGATTTTGGGGTGTCCGTCTTATGTCAAATATTTAGTAACAAACAAGCTTGGATCTAGGCCTAACAAGTATAACTTTATAGAATATCCAAAAAAGATCAAAGAGTATTACTTCTACTTTACTAATGAATAAAAGTGTTTGTCAGCCTTAAGATAGTTCTTTTAGAAAAGGAGTTTCTTGGTGGAGGGACTAATACCTCTAAGGTTGAGCTTGAGAAAGTTTGATAGGTTGAAGAACCGACACAAGTAGCTAAACCTGAACTAGATTTAATTCGATCAGATCCAGAGCCTACTAACCTTGCACTCTTAAGATGATCTGGTCGAGTACCACGTCAGTCGGATAGATACTATAGTTTCTTGGTCGGGGATAGTGATCCTATCAAACTCGATGAGAACTACGAGGATTCGATCACCTATATGAATGTGATGCAGAGATTTGACTCTAAAAAATGACTTGAGACCATGAAATTCGAAATGGAGTCCATGAAGATCAATGATGTATGGACATTAGTTGACCCACCTGAACGCATAAAACTCATAGGGTGTAAGTGGATCTTCAAAAGAAAAGGAGGCGTAGATGGGAAGGTGGAGACCTATAAAGCTTGTCTAGTTGCCAATGTTGGGAAATATATCCTAAAATCAATCATCTCGATTGTAGATGGTTGAGCTAAATATAATTATACTTAAATTATTGATAAATAAAATTATTATTTTGGCATTTCATCATTCTTGTGTATCTTCCTATAATGAACTTTCATATGATAAAGTTCTTAGGACTATCTAGATTCAACAAAGGAGGATTTGTCATTTAGTCCTTAAAACCAATTCACGATCAAATGATTCGTTGTTACCTAGGACGATAATGTATCAAGTATAGATCATTGTATGCCATAAATGTTGGTTATCCTCTTAACTAAGAAGTATGGAGGTATTGTTATGGCATGTGGGTGAAGTGTAAGGGAACATTTCACTGAACATGATCCAACTACAGAACTCTCTATTACCAAGAGTTGCTCACAAAGAATATGGGTATATGTGTCCCTTAGACCTGAGATCACTATGGTGACTTGTAAGTAACTCACTGCACTTAGATACCAGACTACCTGAATTTCTAATTCAATGATGGAAGTCTACTAGGTGCAGTCAAGTACTTATGAAGTCGGTGCATGAGTCAAGATGGGATTGACCCCTCCAAGTGTTGAAGCAAGTGTATCACTGTATTTCAATTTAGCAAACCCTTGATCGGGATGGTCCATATGATGGATACTAAATTTTAAAATATACTATGGATGAATTTTAGGATTGATAGTAAATCCTAGGTCATCCTTCAAGCATTGAGGTCAGGGAGATGAATTATATGATAATCATATGCCACAGGTTCATCATTGTTGTATTGCGACTTTTCGACCTATCCGAACGTCGAGTATCATTGCTAAATGGTCACATCAATTGGTACAGAAAATCAGTTCTTGTGCTTTCGACTTAGGATTTGAAGCTATGGGATCATATATAATAAAAATTTCTACCTAATCTGATGGCTGATCATGAGTCCTGATGATCTAGAACTCTATGGTCAAGAGTCCCACTGGACTAGGACTCTATGACCAAGAGTCCCACTGGACTGAAACTTTGAATCCTACTTATCTGAAACTCTCTAACCAAAAGTTTCACTGGACTTAGACTCTGAGTCCTACTTGTCTGGGACTCTCTGATCAAGAGTTCTACTAGTCTGGGACTCTAAGATCGCAAGTTCCATTCATTTGGGATACTAGGTTCAAGAATTCCATTGATTTGGGACTCTTCAGGAGTTTCATGTTGATGGGACTCTATTGCTCGAAGATTCATATGATTGAAACTCTATATTTATTGAAGGATTAATTAGTAATTTGATTACTAATTAACTCAATTTGATTGAGCGATAAGAATTTGATCAAGTTTGATTTAATTTGATTCGATTGGGTTTGACCCAATTAGATCATGAGATGACCTAATTGCTATGGAAGATTTGATCCTAATTTGATCAGGGGCTATATCTAATTAATTTCTAATTTTATTAAAATTTTATTGGATTGGATTAAGCCTAATTTAGTTGGATTTGATCTAGTCTAATTGGGTCTATATTAATTTATTTAGTTGAAACCAATTTGGACGTAGTCAAATGTGATTTGAAATTCAAAACCAATCTCCCTACGCCACCCACTGTGACTCATGCCCTTTTCTCCACACAAGTTTTGAATTTGCATGTGATTTCTCTTGCAAAAGAAGGTATCTACGCCCTCCTCTTTCTACCTTTGACCTGGTCTTAGAGTTGGATTATGATGGATCATTTTTCAAAGGCATGCGGTTAGAAGTTGGAACAACCTCACCTTATCCTCTTCTCCATACCTTCATGCACTTGGTTTTTGCATTACTGAGTGTGGGCACATAGAAGGAGAGTCCTTCTACATGTCAAACACTTGAGAGGGGTGTTAGAGGAAGATAAGAAGCTCATTTGATTTTTGAAATCAAATGAGTGGTTGAAACCTCTTAACCATCAACCCTATCCAATCTCCATGCCTCCCATGCTTTTGTCGCCCAATTTTGAATTGTTCAAAGTAGAAGCGTGCTTGTGGGAAGTCCTCCTACGAGTTTCTCATGTGGTTTGTGTGGTGGAAAGGGATAAGAGGGTGATTTGAATTGGTTGGTTGAAACTAGTTCAACCAACACTTCTAATACACTCCCACACGTATTATCCATGGATGTCGCCCATTTAAATATGGATTTTAAATGGGGCGTGCAAGTTTTGGCATGAAAACTCTAAGTGGGGCATGGGGAGGATTTCTTAGAGAGGGAAGAAGAGTGGGATGCACTCTTTTGGGCTAGAGAAATGTCTAGAGAGAGAATAGTACTCTTGCACCTATACTTCCTCTCATGCCAATTTTTGAATTTTATTTTCTTTACTCATTAATTTAAAAATTATTTTGAATGTAGGCAACTAGTAGGAGAGAGTCTCCTCTATCTGTGAAAATTTGCTTCATGGAGAAATTCATCCGAGAAAGGGTGTGAGAGAGTTTTCGAGCATCAGGGTTTTCGGTGAGTGCAAAATCCTAGGGTTGGGACCCTAGGTTCGGGTGGAGAGATCAAGTGCTGTGAGCATCGGATTACTACCAAATTTGAAACACCACCTCATCATCCTTCAAAAAGCAAGTTTTGATATTCTAGAGTGTCTGAGAGATTAGAAAGAAGGCGATTGGTTGGATCGATAAAGATTAGCCATCAAAAGCCCCGACGAGGAGCTAACACTTTGGTGGAGTTGGTTGAGACCAGAAGCTCCATATGGACCAACCATAAAGATCGGATGAGTGTGCAGCTATAGCACGATACTACTGACTTATTCCAATGGATTCAAATCATGGAGATCAGCTATCCACGTACAGGTATTGAGTTCTGAACTTGAATCGATCAGTAAATATGATTTGCTGATCGATCGCATTTAAATTTTAAATTACATATTAGCATGTCTAGATCCTAAGTAGGATAATTGATTAGATCAATGCATACTGTAGAATTATTATTAGATTAATTTTAGCTTTTGCTATAATTAATTTAAAAAAAGTTTTTGAAAAGCATGCCTAAATCCTACTTGATTTCCTTCAAAGGTATCGTCAACATTATGGTATAGACTATAACGAGACATTTTCTCCTGTGGCAATGCTTAAGTCCATTCAGATCATGCTTGCAATAGCTATGCATCTGGACTATGAAATTTGTTAAATTGATGTGAAAATAGCTTTCCTAAATAGAGAGATGACTGAAGAGGTGTATATGATATAACCTGAAGGTTTCACATCCATAGATGAGTTTAAGATATGCAAGCTTTAAAGGTCCATTTATGAACTAAAGCAGGCATCTCAGAGTTGAAACATATATTTTGATAAAATGATCAACATGTATGACTTCATTAAGAATGAAGAAGAGTCCTGTATATATAAGTGGACTAATAATCCAGTAGTTATATTCCTAATGTTGTATGTGGATGATTTTCTCTTAATCGGGAATGATGTTCCTGCATTACAAGGAATAAAGATCTAGCTATCATCATAGTTCTCCATGAAGGATCTAGGAGAAGCTTCATATGTCCTGAGGATAAAGATCTATAGAGATAGATCTAAAAGATTACTTGGGTTGTCCCAATCCATGTACATTAACATGGTGCTAAAGAGGTTCAGCATGGAGAATTTCAAGAAGAGCTATCTACCGATGGTCATAAAATTTTTCTCTCAAAGAATGATTGTCTGACAACACCTCTAGAAAGAGAGCGTATGAGTAGAATTTTATTTGCTTCGACAGTAGGTTCTATTATGTACACCATGACATATACGTGATCAGATGTGGCATACTCATTAGGGATAGTGAGTAGATACCAATCTGATTCAGAAAAAAAACCACTAGAAGATTGTTAAAACCATCCTGAAGTATTTGAAAATACTAAGGACTAGTGGCTTATTTATAGTGAATCGGACTTAAAACTTGTGGGATTTATAGACTCTAATTTTCAATATGATCATAATGACAGCAAGAGTTTGTCGAGATATATTTTTATCCTTAATAGTGGAGCAGTTTGCTGGAAAAGTTTCAAGCAGCACACCATGGCCGATTTAGTGTGCGAGGTAGAGTGTGATGCTATATTAGATGCTACCAAAGAAGTGGTGTGGCTGAAGAAGTTTATCATCAAGCTCGCAGTAGCACCCTTCCTAGATAGTCTAGTTCTACTCTTCTGCGATAGCTCGGAGCCATTTCTCAGATGAAGGAACCAAAGGCACACCAATGGATGAAGTATATTCTATGTCATTTCCATCTTATCCGAAAGATCGTGGATCAAGGTGACATTGATTTTTAGAAGATTGACGAAAAGGAGAACCTAGCCGACCCATTCACTAAAGCTGTTGTGGTGAAGAAGTTCGACGACTTCAAGTCAAAGATTGGTATATGATACTGCATCGATTGGCTTTAGGCCAAGTGGAAGATTGTTGGAAATAGTATTCCAAAGCCAATCATCAACCTATTGATGATTGAGCTATTTTATGTAATTGTATATGAATTATTAATTGAATAAAAGTTATTCTGACTTTTCATCATAAATCTTTCATCTTCTAATGATCTCTTGTCTATTGTGATGAAGTCCTTAGGACTATTTAGAATCGACAAAGAATGATTTATCATTTAGTCCTTAAAATAGTTCGTGATCAAATAGTACATTGTTACCAAGGATGACAACATTTATCGAGTATAGATTATTATATGCCATATAGGTTGGTTGTCCTCTTAACCAAGGAGTGTGAAGACGCTGGTATGGCATGCAGGTGAGATATTGGGTAACATCTGTACTAAACATGACCAACTCCAGAGCTTTTCTACTATCAAGGATTGTTCTAATGGAATATGGGCATAAATATCTCTCTGACCTAAGATCACCATGGTCACTTCCAAGCAACTTACTGTGTTTTGATGTCGGACTATCTAAATTTCTAATTTAGTAATGGAATGTTTCTAGGTATAGTCAAGTATTTGAGGAGTTGGTGCGTGAGTCAAGATGGGATTGACCACTCTTGATCATAGGAGCTGTGTTCAATAGTATTTCAATTTACTAAAGCCTTGGTCAGGATAGTCTTAGTGAATGGTCACAGGACTAATTGCTTTGAGACACGATTTGAATGTATCTTCTAGGGTTAACAGTTAAACCTTGAGTCATCCTATGTATAGAGATCAAAGGGATGTATTATGCAGTAAGCATATTCACATAGGTTCTAAAAATTATGATTGCACTATTTGGCTTATCCGGATGTTGGGTACCATTGCTAAATGGTCACTTCGATTAGTACAAAAAATTGGTTCCTATGCTACCAGCTTAGGTTCGAACCTACGAGATCACACACACTAGAGATTTCTATCCGATCTAATGGCTGATCAAGAGAAGTTTAATAAGTGATTTGATCACTAATTAACTTAATTTGATTGAGTGATTATTTTTTGGATCAAGACCAATTGAATTGGATTCATTTGGATTTGATCCGATTAGGTTATAAGATGATCTAATCGTCAAAGAGGTTTAATCCATAATTTGATCAAGAGTTTGGCTTGATTAATTTTTGATTTGATTAGGATTTAATTGAGCCTAATTAAACCTAAATAAGTTAGGTTTAATCTGATCTAATTGGGCCTAACCATTTTAGATTGGATTGGTTCAATGAGATGACTATTGTAAGACTAGTTTGACTAGTCTTCCCATGTGCCTCATCATCCTTTTGAATTACGCCATCCTTTCTCCACGAGAAAAGATTTCTCATGATTTTTTTCCATGCAAGAGAGAGGGTGTGCATTCTCCTTTCTCATGCCCCATGTAGATATGATTGGCTGGTTGTTATTCAAATTCAAAGAAGTTTTAGTTTGAATGAACAAGCCAACCATCTTATCTAAAACCCTCATGCCTCCTTGTGTGCGCATCAATAAAAACTTATTTTTTGGGCATACACAAAAAGAGAGTAAAAAAAAGAAACAAAAAGAGAGAAAAGGTTTCTCTCATGCATGAGTTCTTCTTCCTTTGCACGAGAAAAATCTGAAAAGTGAGAGCACTAGGCGCAAAGGGTTTTGGGTGAGTACATATCCTAGAATCTATCTAGGATTTGGGATTTAGATTCGTGAGTTATGTGGGTCATGACTTCATAAATCCTGATGGAAGACCTCCTCTTCATCATCTTCCACGTTCATCGATATCCGGAGCATCCAAAGATCCCATGAAGAAGATCAAAGGAGTTTGATCTACATCAACATTAAAGATTCCTACAGCGAGCTAGCACTCGAGAGAAACTAATCGAGATCAGGGCCTCATGTGGATTACCCATGGTGGCCAGATACGTGTATAGCTACATCATAGCATTCAGATCTATACTGAGGAGATCAAATTGCGGTGTTCTTCTACTCACAAAAAGGTAATATGTTCTGAACACATAGAACAATAAAAATAGTTTTGCTATAGTCATTATTTTTTATTTTCAGATATGCATGTATATATGATACATTAGATCTTGTAGTGTGTAGGATTTTTAGATTAGATCTGTAGCTCTTATAATTAATTTGATTAATAATAGTTTTTACTGCGTATGTTTTTTGAAAAAAGTTTTCAAAAATAGAGCTAGAAATCCTATGCGCTCCCTTCACTATCCTGACCAAGGATTTGCTAAATTGAAATACAATTGAACTCAGCTCCTGAATTGGAGTGGTCAATCCCATCTTGACTCACACACCGACTCCTTAAGTACTTGACTGTGCCCAAAAATCTTCCATCATTGAATTAGAAATTCAGGTAGTCCAGCACCATAGCATAGTGAGTTGCTTGAAAGTCACCATGGTGATCTCAAATTAGAGGGATACTTATGCCCATATTCCATCGAAGTAAATCTTGATAGTAGAAAAGCTCCAGAGTTGGTCACGTTCAGTGCAGATGTATCCCTACATCTCACCTACATGTCTCCACACTCCTTAGTTAAGAGGACAATCAACCCATACAGCACACAATGACCTACACTCAATAAACATTGTCTTCCTTCGTAAGAACATATCATTTGATCATGAACAGGTTTAAGGACTAAACAATAAATCATTCTTTGTCAATTCTAAATAGTCGTAAGGACATCACCACAATATAGGAGTTAATTGCAAGACGTGAGAATTTATGATGATAAAATATTAAAATAAATTTTATTTATTAATAATTTAAATATATTTATAAAAATAGCTTAATCATCAATAGACTGACGATCGGCTTTGGGACACTATTCCCAATAGGGCATGGAAGGGAAGAAAAGTCAAAGCTTCATGCACCTTGACTTGGTCTAAGAGGTGCCTACAATCAAGGGGGCAGCAAGGAGTCCTTTTCTATCCAATTTTCAGATAACCAACGAAGAGGTTCACAAGCAAAAGACTCTTTTGTGCCCCTCTTCATCTGAAGTTCATGCAACATAAAAAAAATACATGGAACAAAATTTAGATAAGAAGGAAAGTTGGTGCCAAACACTCCATGCGCCGCATGTCCTTAGCACATAAAATTATCCATATACATCAAGAAAGAGAGTCTCTAGATGTGGGATTTAGAAAAGAGGTGCCCAACATAAGGCACAGTAAGCCTAGGTTGAACCCAATTCAAGACCAAATCTGATTTGGCTTAAATCAGATCTAATTAGCCCAAATTGAAACCTAATTCAAATCTAGGTGCTAGGATTTGCAACATGTGCTAGCATGTTCATCTTGCAAACATGATCTAATCCAATTAGATCCTTGATCAATTTTCTTTGTGTGTGACTCATTTAGTTCTATATCTAGCTAGCAGTAGGTCCAGATGCAATTTAACCTAATTTGGTTAGAACTCAACCAAACCGATTTAGGTCAAATTGAACTGATCCAATTTGATCAATTAGAATACTTTCTAATTAATGATCAAATTAAATTTTTTAATTCAATCAAACCTACAAGATAAGATTGACATCTAGCAATGTATCGTGTCTACCTAGAAGATATGAAATTTTGATAAAAGTATCAAAAATATCCTTCAGTGAGAAGTTACCGTGCAACTTGATCCTATTATCATCCTATGTCTCGAATATGACTTTGGGTATGAAAACATGTCATAGCCAATATCATATTCATATTTCACTCAATCTTATAATAATGATTCAATTAATAAAATATTAGAAATCATTTCTAATTTTCATCATGATCATGCTTTGATCAAAATCTTTCTGAATCATGATTCGATTGAAGTAAGTAGGATGTGATCTCCTCTTACTATGAGTGATCGATTCCATGTTGACCTACTCATAACCTTCATATGCAATCCACCATCTTCAGAACATCTCATACATGACTGAGTCATGAATGAGTATGAACTAAAATATGGATTTATACATATAAGGTTCTATGGTAGTCTCAAATCAAAGGATTACATGCACAACTCCTACTAGAAGAACCATCTATTGACATGTAGATAAGACTCCATTAGATATTCTCAAGTAAGATCAACTCAGTGAACTCAGTCTTCAATGAGCATCCATATTCTTGTATTAGTATCATACACAAGCAATTGTGAGATTAATTATCCTCTTCATCGAGCATACATAGAATGTGCCAGTCTTTCTGAAAATATTGATCCCCAACTCAATGTTCCATCGATCACAAATATTTTAGATTAGGATTTTAAGATTTTAGATCTCACTAATATGATCTCATCATAATCCTAAAATCATAGTCCTAATCTATGGGGTTCATCATAATCTTAAATAATCAATTAAGATACAGTATATGATAAAATAAATACTTTTATTTATTCGAAATGTCATTACATGAGTCTGAAAAATAAAAAGAATATTCCATCAAAATACATATTTTGATTGGCTTGAAGGCATATTTCTTTCAATTTAATCTGATTTAATAAGGCATCTAGTTGGACTAGGATTATTTTTAATTAGGTTGAGTCAATTCTAATTAGAATAGGACTTAATTAGGTTTGACCTAGTCTCAATAGAAGAGTCCTAAGTGGACTAGGACTTCTTCTATTTCTTTTGCGCCATGCCCTCAAAGCCCTCCACGCCCCAAGCCAAATTTTTGGACGTTTTACATGAGTTTCCTCACATCAAAGAAAGGTCCCTAGGCCCCATATATTGGATGCTTTTGGAATAAAATTTTAACTTGGTAAAATTTGGCAATTAGTTTTGCATTGAACTCTATTTGATAGAGTTCCAAGATTCCAAAACTCTCTTCCTCTCATTATGGAATTTTGTTTCATGCCTCATCTTATGTGCTCCCTTTTTCCTTTCTTTATGTTGAAGTTCATTTGTACTTCTTTGAGTGCTCATGGCTTAACTTAATAAATAATAGGGTTGGTGTCCAGAGAGTTGGATGCCACCCAAACTCTTTGTTTGAATCCCTAAAAGTTACGGATTTGACCAAGTCATTGTTGGTTATTGGGTGCCTCCTTTTTAGGAGGAAGTTGGCATGAAAAGCTTCAGATCTTCCATGCAAAAACTAAGAAGGAAAAGGAGAGGGTGTGGGTGGTTTGTGTACCAACATCCTTGGAGAAGAGAGTTCCTTTTGGACATGAACTGTTATGTCCTACAGAGAAAGAAAGCAAGAGAAGATTGTCTTCTTTAAAGTTCTTTCTGGATTTCTTTTCCTCTCCATCCTTTGATGAATTATTCCTTAAAGAAAATTAAAGAGAAAGAGACGAGGGGTGTGGAGGATGAAGGAAAATCCTGATTTTTCGGACCAGATTCGTTCGGATCTGATCGGATCAAGAGATATATTTCAAAAATTTTTTCTTTGATCCTAATCAGATCTGAAATATTTCAAATCTGATTCTTATTATTCTAATAATAAAAATAAAATTTAAATAAATTAAATCAAATTTAATCTACCTCGATGTTGGGTAATCCTATTATCTATTGATGATCCTGTATGTAGCGAAAGATTCTGGATCTAGTCATACAAGTGCCTGGCCTCTACCGGTATCCACTCGGGCTATATCTAGAGATCCTCTTCTTCTCTATCATATCTCCAAAAATCAAATCTGGATCTGATCTGGAGGATCTTCAAAATACCTTTTGAAGATCAGTAGTCGTCCTTTGCAGCAGCGCAGCCTTCTAGCTTTCAGTCACCTTTCTCTCGTCTGGATTGCACCAACCAAGAATCCAAACCTGTTTAGACGTGGAGAAGAGAGGGAGAAGGTGGGTTTGGAATGGAGGAAGAGGGGAGAGGAGACCTTGGGGCATGGGAATTGAATTTCTTTCCAATGTTAATTTGAGTTGGGCGCAGGGTCTAATTTACAGACTAAGCGTGATCCAACTCCTCTTCTTCCCAACCAATCAGCAACCTCATGTAATAGT